>JAKGSA010000872.1:51635-68651 GCA_033558755.1 Philaethria dido
TATATATATATATGTATATGTATATGTATATATATATATGTTATTTCACTTATGTCAAGTGTCCTTTTTATCATTTATCATACAACACGTGTAAGGAAACTAAGTAGGTAACGGAGTGTCTTAACACTATTCTTTTCGCTTACTAAGACATATTATAAAAAAATTACAATATTGTCAACAACTCTTTGAAATATCCAAAGAGACCATCATGGCGCAGTAGGACAGCGGACTGTAAATGCAATTGTCTGTCAGTTCGATTCCCAATGGGAGAGAATGATTACATTATTTTTTTAATTTCCCAGATCTGGTACAAAGCGCGGCGTTAAATTTTGCCACTAAGCATGTATTGCATCTCGAATTCCAATGGAACGTGGAGGGCGGAGTGTATGGACACTAGGTCCTAGGACTATCCTCTTATGGGAGCAAAATCGTGAATCTTTTGTAACACTATCTCTAAAAGTGACAATTACAAACGTCAAACGGAAATCGAACTGCAAACCACGTTAATGGACGTCACATCCACAGTGCCATAGATAACATGAAATCTACAGTACTTAATAGTACTGGAATTAGTTCCCAGTAGTTTTCTGACAGGTTATAAATGACTTCTGTCTATAAAGTCCCCACAGAGGGGCCAAAGGAGCTTTCTCATTTATGTATTTGAATGCGATAAGGTGTTATTTTCTGAGAAACTTAGTTATTATATATCTATATACAAATACGTGAAGCAAAAACTTTGGATCCCTTTTTACGAAAATTACGCGGACTGAGGAGCATGAAACTTGGCACACTTATAGTTCATATAGAGAAGGAGTGCAGAAGGACAATATCTTTTTAAATAAATAATAAAAAAGTACATTAAATTAATAAAATAAATGTTACACACACTACCATGGTTTGACATCCAAGTTTATATAAAGTGACATATACGTCACTATGCAATGCGTTATTAACGCATTTAAGGGGACACTAGTATACATGAATACGAGAAGCAAAAACTTTGGATCCCTTTTTACGAAAATTACGCGGACTGAGGAGCATGAAACTTGGCACACTTATAGTTTATATAACGAAGGAGTGCAGAAGGACAATATCTTTTTAAATTAATACATAAAAAGTACATTAAATTAATAAAATAAATGTTACACACACTACCATGGTTTGACATCCAAGTTTATATAAAGTGACATATACGTCACTATGCAATGCGTTATTAACGCATTTAAGGGGACACTAGTATACATGAATACGAGAAGCAAAAACTTTGGATCCCTTTTTACGAAAATTACGCGGACTGAGGAGCATGGAACTTGGCACACTTATAGTTCATATAGAGAAGGAGTGCAGAATGCTACATTTTTTTTAAATAAAGCATATAAAGTATATTAAATTAATGAAATAAATAAATAATATTAGTAATAATAATATATTTTATTACATTTTTTTAACTTCACGCTGTTACCCGCATATAGCAGGGTAGGCAGAGGGAACCAGAGAACCTAGTGTTAAGACACTCCATTCTCTATCAACAATTCCGTTCCCTCACTTTCCACCGAATTAAGGAATATTGTTACATGAAAACTAGCTATATATTCTATCTATATATTTAAAATCTTCTTTTCTTGCTTTGCTTTAGTAATTTAAATTAATTATTACACCTTTTTTCGGTCTCAAGGTTGTCTGGAAGAGACGGCTACATTGTTATAAGATTGCCTTTTGTACATATTTTGAAGTGTTATATTATAATGATTTTTAAATGCGATGTACACATATACAAACTAAATATAATACCTAATAAAAAATCACTTCACGTATGAATATTTATAATAAATGTGACGTTCATTTTTTAAACTCTAGAGATACAATATCTTTAAATAAACATAAAAAAAAAACAAAGAAACTACAAAAGGAGATAGGAGTATCACATCACTAGTATCCCTTCGTTTACCTTTAAAAAAGCGAGAGATAGTTGAGAGTGAAAAATATTTTTTTTTTCAGCTTCACGCTTTTTCCCGTTTCCAGGGAGAACCCAATAACCTGTCAAAATACTATAATTTCCGCCCAAAAAAATAGACATTGCGGATCGAGTAACGGAATTCGACGCCGCTATTTGCCTCACCAGAGTAAAAATTCAACTCATTCCTTCAAGTAGGGATCGACCTCACAACCCCTCGCGCTTATATTCACTCACTATCCCACTGCGCTCCAATGGCCTCGTATTCATAGTATTCATAATATTTTTCCAGCTTTACGTTTTGCCTCGCATAGCAAAAAAGGCAGAAAATGGTAAACCTAGTGGTAGGCCTAGTGTTAAGACTCTCCAACCTCTAATCATCGCTCGTAATTCAGACATTTCGAGTTAAGTAAGATTCAACAATTCGTTGAATTCGATGAAAGAGATGTTTAACTCATTTCTTCAAATGGGGATCGAACCCTCAACCAATCGCGCTTACAGTCACATACTATCCTACTGCGCTACAATGGCTTCCCATATATATACATTTTATTTTATTGCTTCACGCTGTATCCCTCATAAAGCAGGGTAGACAGAGGGAACCTAGTTTTAAGACACTCCGTTCCTCACTTTCCGCCGAATTGAGGCATTGCGTGCTGAGTACCTTGTCACAGAACCCAGGAAATGAAAATACTAAACTTTTACATTTCCCCTGGAGTAGGAATCGAACCTACAACCTGTCGCGTTTACAGTCGCACGCTTGTGCCTCAGCGCCACGACAGGCTTCCTATAATTAATAAAATAATAATTAATAACACAAATAACCTGAAACGGCAACCGTATTAAATATAGCCAAGAGTGTTAATTTCCCGCGAATTTATTGTCCTCCGATCGTGAATATATTAGGGAGTAAAAGTGCTCTGATTTATAACTGAAACGCTTTATGTAGTATAAGAGCTAGTCATTTTAATTTTTTGAATAATATTATAATTGTGATTTTTTGAAGGTATATGTGTGTTAGACTTTCACGCAAAAACTACTGGATCTGTTTATTTTTTTTATTGATCTAAGATGCCAAACGAGCAGAAGGACCACCTGATGGTAAGTAAATACCTTCGCCCATGGACATCTATAACACCAGAGGAGATGTAGATGCGTTGCCAAGCGAGAGGATACTGATGAAAAACGATAGTTGTGGTTTCGAGCTCTACTTGGAAGAATTACCATATTTATTTAACTTATACTTATTTCCCCATTCTAAGACAAATCGTGGCGTTAGAAACCAGAGAACGGAGAATCTAAGTACTTCCCTTCAGCTACCCTATATGTAAGAAAAAGCGTAAACCTGGATAAAAAATTGGCCAGGAATCAAACCTGTAACCTCATCCACAGTACCACACACTTCAACAATATAAACAAAACTTTATAATGTAAAATACTCGTAGATTAACTCGTTGCATTCCTAGTCAGTGAACACGTTAGTAAATACTAATTGCATTTGAAATTAGGTATTAAATTGACAGATATTATTCTCCAAACATTGTGGTTTTGTGACCTATTTCGCGTTAATATAATTTATAGATGTCATTATGACTCAGTGGGACTGTACACGCAATAGTAGTGGATTCAATTCTTACTAGTGGATACTTTTGTAAAAAATGTACAATGTTGGTTCAAGCTTTTGTCGCCTGTCGTGGCGCAGAGGTACAAGCGTGCGACAATAAATTTCAATATAATTCCTTACGCGACAGGTTGTGGGTTCGATTCCCACTCCAGGAAATGGAATTTTTCATTTAATGTATATTAATATATTTACTAATAATAATAGTAATTATATTTATTTCTCACGAAAAGCTTGTTCTTAATATCTAAATAATAGGAATGTCAAAAAAATAAACATGAGAGAGCTATTGTGAGTGTCTGGTATCCATACTGGGTTACTTACTTTACAGATACTATACCTACCTACCTACTTTACAGATGATAATGTATAGTAGAAGTTGAGGTCGTCGTAGCGCAGTGATAATATATCACTGTGAATGCGATTAGTTGTGGGTTCGGAGTCAAGATTAATTGAGATTAATTTTATTGTAACTTTAGGATCAAGATTATAAGTAATTAAAGTTATTCGTCATTTACTCACTCTGGTAAGACGAAACGCGATGTTAAGTTCACCACACTAGAATTTGGACGGAAAATTGTTCCGCCGAATTGAAGCAATGCGTGCTTAGTGGCGGAACTTAACGCCGCGCTTTGCCTTGCTACCAAACCCAGTAAATGAAAAATTCCATTTCCTGGAGTGAGAATCGAACCCACAACATGTCACGTTTACAGTCGCACGCTTGTGCCTCAGCGCCACGACAGGCGTGATAGAGATAGATAGATTGTGGGCCTGTATATATTTTAAAGAAACGACAGTACAAACTGCAATATAATTTTAATATAAAACAATTTGTAAGTCAATTTAATCCGCAACCTCCTAGACTACAACCAGCGCTATCCGGTTGGAAGCAGTTTTATCCGGCAGACGTTCCACAACAAAATGGCGGCGTAATTTAGATTGTTGGGAGCGAGCCGCAACTCGATTTCGGTTGCCTTTTGCCTGGTTAATGGTGTTTGCTGTATAAAGGTGAGGTTTTAAGATATATTCCTGAAGCTTTTGCGAATTAACTGATAGCATTTGTTTTTTTGTTTGAGTTATCTATATATAAATACGTGAAGCAAAAACTTTGGACCCATTTTTACGAAAATTACGCAGATGGAGGAGTATGAAACTTGGCACACTTATGGTTTATATAGAGAAGTGCAGAACGCTAATTTTTTTTTTAAATACTGCGTAATTGTTTTACTGAGTGAACCAATTTCGATGTTTTTTTTATCTGATAGCTAGTGGTCCAATTTAATTGTAGTTAAGACCTGTCACGTAGTTTTTGAGTTATTCGTAATACCTTTCCTTTTTAGTGGATTTTATTTGAAGTCACTTTTCTTTTTTTACTATTAACATGTCACATTAAAGGTATACTATTATACATACATAATATATTATTACATATAATGTTAGTCCTATTTTAGGAGCGAGTCTACTTCAGACAGCCATTTCGACCTCTACAATAAATAAAGGGTAAAGTTCAAAGTAAATGCTATCTTGAATTTCAAAATAGAAATCCTAATATTTACGGATAGGAAAAAATAATATAATTTTAATGTAGCGAGAATCGAACCTGCACTCCTCGGTAACTGTTTAAGCACTCTAACTTATGCTATATTCGATACTTTTTTCTGAGGAATGCTCTATTCAATACTATTGTCGCGAGCCAAACGGAGGAAGAACCCCCTACCACCAAACTACCGGGTTAACTACCTCTTACGGGACGCTACCCAGCGGCGAAAGGGAAATGTATTCTAACCCCGTCCCCTCACAGGGGGAAAGTTCCGCAACTTAACACATAATATCTAGAATTCAGGTGGAAATTGGAAGGTAAAGTGTCTAGACACTGGGTAGATACATCATACTACAAACGAAATATTGATAATATGTACCTATATCTTAAAATATAAGTGAAAAAAGAATGATTTTTAATAATCAATTATAACCAGTTAAAGAGAAATAAATCATCAATTTATTTCATACTGAAAATTGAAAAAAAAAACAGGTAAGTATAATTAAAAATATGTCACGCCACGAACATCAATCAAGTGTTGCAAATTGTCGGGTTCATTTGTTTTTTTCTACCCAATACATATATGTATGTGTTTATTTATTATTTCTTTAGAATCGTGATTTAAAACTCGATGTAACAAAAAAGCGACACTGAAAAGAGAAACGTACGTGAACGGAAAGAGTGAGATAGTACAACATTTATATAATGCTTGTAATAATTAGTTACAAAAAATTTAAATAGAATAAAAGATAATATACGAAGAAAGTCGTTTGTAAATTCCTATAATTCTTTTTTCTAGTGTCAAGACACTCCATTCTCTACTTTCTGCCCGATTTCAAAACTTTTGTATTAAGTGGCATATAGGTTGCTAAGGCAACGCATATTTTACGTAACGACGGATCTGCATCAGCTATATATATATATAGAGAACTTAGTATCAAGACACTCCTTTTGCCGTTTCTTTATATTTTTTTATTTATTTTTTAGCTTCACGCTGTATCCCGCACATAGCAGGATAGGCAGAGGAAACCTGAGAACCTAGTGTTGAGGACACTCCGTTCTCTTTCAACATCCCCGTTCCCCACTTTCCGCCGAATGGAGGCATTGCGTGCTGAATGGCGGAACTCAACGCCGCGCTTTGCCTTGTTACTAGAGCGAAGGAATGAAATAAACATTTAATATTTTCCTTTCCTGGAGTGGGAATCGAACCCACAACCTGTCGCGCTTACAATTACACCCTTGCGCCTCTGCGCCACGACAGGCCTCATCTTTTCTCTATATAATTTTATTATATTGATGATCGGTTCTGAAAACATCATTATCATGTCATAAAATTTATTATTATTGGAAAACAAGTTTTAAACGTCACCATTGTTCTTAAGAAAAGGTATTATTGACAATAAAAGGAATAAAATATACCTACTACCTACCTACCTACCTAACTTCACGCTTTATCCCTAGCGGGGTAGTCAGAGAGAACGGAGCACCAAACGCTACGGTTCCTGCATACCTCTTTCGCCTCGTCCACAGTCATTAATCTCTTCATGCATGCCCTCCACGGGGTCCTTATGCTTTTTACGTGATCTTCCTCCAGTATCATTGATACTGTGTTCTCGAAGGTCAACCGAGGTCTCCCCTTACCTCTCTTGCCGCTCACCTTTGCTTCATATATCTTTGTCACCATGCTTTCATCACTCATCCTCTCGACGTGCCCAAACCACCTGAGCACGTTCTTCTTCATTCTTACTATAACATCATCGCCTATACCTGTCTTTCTAAAGAATAAAATCTAAAAGACCGATTTCCCATTGACGATTGACTTATTTAGTATTTATTAGTTTCACGCTCTATCCCGCATAGCATAGCAGGAGAACCTAGTGTCAAGACACTCTCCACTATTCGCGGAATGGAGATATGACAATAATTTAAGCATTATCATTCCCCCGAAAGAGGATCGAACCCAAAACCAATCACATTTACAGTCTGATGGCCTCAGTTACTATTATACTTAATAATTAATTAACTACTATACTTAATAACGCCTCTCGTGGCGCAGAGGCATAAGCGTGCGAATGTAAACGCAACAGGTTGTGGGTTCGATTCCCACTCCAGGAAATGTAAAATTTAGTATTTTCATTTCTTGGGTTTGGTAACAAGGCAAAGCGCGGCGTTGAGTTCCGCCACTCAACACGGAATGCCTCAATTCGGCGGAAAGTGGGGAACCGATTTGTTGAAAGAGAATGGAATGTCTTAACACTAGGTTCTCTGGTTCCTTCTGTCTACCCTGCTATATGCGGGATACAGTGTGAAGTTAAAAAAAAAGGAAAGGAATATATTATTCCCTCGCATGAGAATCGAATCCAAAACTCAGTTAGAAACTGTCCCACTGCGCCACGATGGCCTCAGTTTCTATTATACTTAATAACTAATTATAATATATCTCTTCGCAGGGTAGTTAGAGAAAACCTCATCTAGTGTTGGAACACTCCTTTATACACTTTACGTCGAGACATTGGGTTAAGTGGCGGAACTCAACGCCGCTCCTTATATCATTGTAATACCTCATTATAATATTAATAGAATAAAATTTAATATTAAAACGGTGAAAACTAAATGGCATTACAACAATACGACGTCAGAACCAACCGCGAAAAGACAAGGGATTTACTTAAACAAAATTATTAATTCATAGCTCAAACTTTGTAGTTTCCTACTGCTACAGTTTTACAGTTCACGGTGTTAGGTTAGTTCTACATTTGTAAGAAAATTATATTATATTCCACCGTCTTGCTCTGGTAAGATAAAGCGCGGCGTTGAGTTCCGCTACTTGATACATAATGTCTAGATTTCGGACACTAGGATCACTTACTACTCTTGGCGGGATAAAGAGTGAAGATGCTTTTATATTAAAAATAATAAACAGCATCATGGTTTTTACGCCTGTCGTGGCGCAGAGGCACACGCGTGCGACTGTAAATGCTACAGGTTGTGGCTTCGATTCCTACTTCAGGAAATGAAAATGTGAAATAATATTTAGTATTTTCATATCCTCGTTCTGGTAATAAGACAAAGCGCGGTGTTGAGTTCCGCCACTCAGCACGCAATGTTTCAATTCGGAGGAAAGTGGGGAAAGGAATGTCTTTACACTAGGTTCTCAGATTCCCTCTGCCTATCCTGCTACATACGGGATACAGCGAGAAGCTATGTATGTGTGTATGTGGCTCTGGTAAAGGAGAGCGCGGCGTTGAGTTCCGCTCCTTGACATGTAATGTCTAGAATTTGGATGGTAAGCGGTGAATGAAGTGTTTTGCAACTAGAATCACTCTTACTATCCTTTGCGGGATAAAGAGTGAAGACACTTTTATATTAAAAATAATGAGCAGCTTCTCGTTTTATAAGAAAACATATATATAGCTTCACGCTGTATCCCGCATATAACAGGGTAGGTAGAGAGAACCTGAGAACCTAGTGTTAAGACATTCCGTTCTATTAAAATTTCCGTTCCTCACTTTCTATATGTATACACGCGTTTGGAAGGTTTCCAAGAGGTGCGGGTTCGAGTCCCGCTGCGTTCAAAGTTTTATACGTTTCCTAAATATGTTTTTCGTTTCCTAAGTGTGTGATTAACACTTTAAAACTTGAATAATATATACATACACACGTAGCTTCACGCTGTATCCCGCATATAGCAGTGTAGGCAGAGGGAACCTAGTGTTAAAACACTCCGTTCCCCACTTTCCGCCGAATTGAGGCATTGCGTGCTAAGTGGCGGAACTCAACGCCACGCTGTGCCTTGTTAGTACTACTTTGGCGTACATATATATTTTACATATAATTTTCACCAAAACATTTCTAATTCATCAGATAAATGCAAAACACAAGAGTTCTCACAAACCATTTAAATAAAAAGAAAGCACTTTAGTAAATGTAACCCGCCCCTTAAAATATAGTTCAAACCGAATTTTAGCATATCTTGTACAATTTGAATTTTAAAATTTCCTACTTATTCATTGTACTTTGTTCAGACGTTTGTGTTAAATGTTACTTGTATTTGATTTTGTGAATCAGTTTTTTCAAAATTTATTATATTCTATAAGAAAAATTGGGAAATATATTAAAATTTCCATGAAAATTAACGCCTGTCGTGGCGCAGAGGCACAAGCGTGCGACTGTAAACGCGACAGGTTGTGGGTTCGATTCCCACTCCAGGAAATAGATTTTTTCATTTCCTGGGTTTGGTAACAAGGCAAAGCGCGGCGTTGAGTTCCGCCACACAACACGCAATGCCTCAATTCGACGGAAAGTTGGAAACGGAGTATAATAACCAAGTACAGACAAAGTCATTACAGTAACTGTTTCCGCACCATTAAATTCATATAAAATTTAATTGCTCTATATAAAAAGGTTTAACCCATATTTACTATATAATAAACCGCATCGATATTGAAATATCTTTTGATCTGATAAACGTATTTTCATATTCATTTTTTTGCTTCATTTTCTGGTTTTGGTAACAAGGCAAAGCGCGGCGTTGAGTTCCGCCACTCAGCACACAATACCTCCATTCGGCGGAAAGTATCCTTCACATAGCAGGGTAGGCGGAGAGAACCTGAAAACCTAGTTTTAAGACACTCCATTCTCTTTTAACATTTCCGTTCCCCACATTCCGCCGGATTGAGGTATTACATGTTGAGCTGCGAAACTCAACGCCGCGCTTTGCTCTGTTACCAGGGCGAGGAAATGAAAATACTAAATATTATTTAAAATTTTCATTTGGAGTGGGAATATAATCATTTTCCAAGTAAGATTCGAACACACAATCATGATTAAAATCAGATCTTATTCCACTGCGCCACAATGGTTTTCATATAAGAAGCTATAAATATTTATTTGAGGAACATAACAACATAACTTATAACGTAATAAAGCAAATATGCCGTAATCAAATATTTATTATTATTTTCAATCTATAAACCCGGATTGTATCGGCTATGGGCGTGCAATTTCATATTTCAGTATGTAGCGTCAGCAATCTTATAATGGGTACCAGAGTTTATTAATACCAGTGTCAAAAAAATATAAGGGAGAAGATCATATTATGTATCTGGTTACTGTATAACTTTTCTTTTGGTCCAATAAAGATATTTTTATTACTTTATGGCACATACAAAAGTAAGTAAGTTTTACAAATACAAGAAAATAGTGTACCAGTGGCGAGGGGTGAAAATTTTAGTTAGGCAAGCCGGTAAATTAAGGAAAGCCGATGTATATTTACGGGAAGCCGGTATATATATATATTTGGGGAAGCCGATGTATATTTAAGGGAAGCCGGTATATAAATTTATGGAAGACAGTAATTTTTAGGGAACCCGATTTATATAGGGAAACCGGTATAGGATATCAAGGTATTTAGTAATTTCACTATCGAAAGTTAGCGATAATATTATTTATTCCTTTTAAAATTCAATTCTTTCTGTTTTTCTATCACTCACGGTTTATTTTAGTTCCCAAGTTCTTTACAAGGGACAGTACGAGTACGACAGAGGTCAGCGGCGCGTTCCGATACTTTGCGATAAACGAAAACCTTTTAGGACCCTAAGATTTTGAAGGTTGACTTGGGCGTAGGGGTCACGGTTGTTTGTTCAAATTATTAGGAAAATTATTAATATTTTTTATATTTTATATGGTTTATGGTGGTTTATTAGTTTTTGTAAACCTGCTACTAAATATGTTTTTTTTAACTTTACACTGTATCCTGCATAGCATAGTACGGAGAGAGAACCCGAAAACCTACTGTTAAGACACTCCGTCTCGTTTTAAAAATTCCGTTCTCCACTTTCGGCCGAATTGAGGCATTGCGTCTGGCGGAACCCAACGCCGCACTTTGCCTTATTACCAGAGGGAGGAAATGAAAATACTAAACATTATATAACAGTTTCATTTCTTGGAGTGGGAATCGACCTCACAACCCTTCACGTTTACAGTCGCTTGTGCCTCTGCGCCACGACAGGCCTCAATATTATATTATATATATATATATATATATATACAGAAAATATATTCAAGCCAAGTTAATATCCCTTGAGAAATGCATTAATTGCATAGCGTTATGCCGTAAATTACTGGTAATTATATGTTAATAGTCCACAATACAGTGCAAGTCGCACTCGCTTAATACAGACCGAAATGCTTCTGGAATACTTGACAATGCTCAAATTGTTATATTGTTTGTTATATAATTTAATATTACAGTGAAAAGAAAGAGTGGGGAACAGAATTGTTGTAAGAGAACGGAGTGTCTTAATACTAGGTTCTCAGGTTCCCTCTGCCTACCCTGCTACATGCGGGATACAGCGTGAAATTAAAAAAAAAAGAAAGAGTTCAAATAAATATAAAGCTACTACTTTGCGACATGAACCAATACACTATATTATAGACACTCTGTTCCCCACTTTCCGCCGAATTGAGGCATTGCGTGATTAGTGGCGGAACTCAACGCCGCGCTTTGCCTTGTTACCAAACCCAGGAAATGAAAAATTCCGTTTCCTGGAGTGGGAATCGAACCCACTACCTATCCACCAACCATGATAGGCGTTATAAATATTACTATATTTTTTATATAATGATTTACACATGAATAAATATATAAATGGTAATTAAATTATTCAGTTTACATACTATTGGTTCTGAAAGCGTTTTCCATTATTAAATTTTATTAAAGTAACCTATATATGCACAACAGGCGTGAATATGTTGATAACTCGAGTTGCAAGTACAATTTTTTAAATATTATATCCGTTAGGTATTAAATGTGTTTTATTTATAGGAAAAAAATAAATTATTAAAACTCAATTATAGAAATATTTAATTTTTTGAATATAATATAAAGAAGGCAAAGGCACACAGCAATGCCTTAATATGGTGGAAAGTGGAAAATTTTATAAGAGAAGAGTACTCCCTGTGAGACGGGGTTAGAATACGATTCCCCTCCGCCACTGGGTAGCGTTCCGTAAGAGTTTCCCAGTAATTTGGTGTTAGGAAGTTTATCCTTCGACTGGCTCTCGACCACTATCATGTCAAAGACGAACTGCCAAATATCCATTGAGGTGTTCCAGTTGGATGGCATGTAAGCCAGGTTTTACCCTTTTCCACCCATTCTTTCCCCAGTATGTCGTGGTTTCGATAGCGGCCTCGTACATTGTCCTTTCCTTTCATCTGTACCCCCTAGGTCGGCAACGCGTTTACAACATCTCTGGTGTTATAGATGTCCATGGGCGAAGGTAACCATAAGTGGTTACCTTCGCCCATGTAAACCATCAGGTGGTCCTTCTGCTCAAAAATTTGCGTTCCCAATGCATTGATGAAGTGAAATATTTTGTTGTTACTTAGTTGGTAGAAATTATCAAGTCAATTGCTTTTTTACTGGGAGAACTAATATTGATGAATCTTTTTTTATAAGATAGCTAGTGCTTCTGATCTGGTACCATTTAAATTTAGCAAAGATTTGACGAATAGTTTTCGAGTTATTCGTAATAACCTTATATTTAATTTTTTTTTTGTTAAAATCTTATTTTTTACGAGAGTACGAAAACTAAATTTTAGTAATACGTTGAAAAGTGAGAAAAAACACACATAGGTAAATAAAAACTGCGGATGAACGAACGAAGGCGAAATTAGGTCAATTTAACTCGAGCGTGATTGGATTACTCACAAAATGAAATATAAGCATACATTTATTTACTGGAATCAATAGTGCAGTGAACGGTTAATGTCTTTATAACAACTCGTTTAACTTCTATGGGAAAGTAGTGATGCGTCACTACGCTTTCTGTAATACGCGACAATAATATATACTTTTTTTTTGACACTTTGTTTTGATACCATTCTCTCTGACTGCCGTGATATGCAGGATAATGCATTGAAGTTCTAAATATATATTTTTTTCATCACGAAAATTTCAATTCAATTTTTTTTAGCTTCACGCTGTATCCAGCATATAGCAGAGTAGGCAGAGGGAACCGACGAGTTAAGACACTCCGTTCTCTTTTAAGAATTCCGTTTCCCAATTCAATTTGTTTAAAGAAATTTTATTATATTATAATTAAGTTTTTCAATTTGAAAATCTTACAATATCAAGCGATTATTATCTTTGAGCTTTAAATTTTAATTAAAATCAGAGGATTTTCTAATTTATTTAGGTAATTGTTTTATTTGCTTTAATCATAACTTAAACCGTTTACAAAGCATAACAAGTACCAACTTCACTCTTTAACGCCTGTCGTGGCGCAGAGGCACAAGCGTGCGACTGTAAATGCGACAGGTTGTGGGTTCAATTCCCTCTCCAGGAAATGGAATTTTTCATTTCCTGGATTTAGTAAAAAGGCATAGCGCGGCGTTGAGTTCCGCCACTCAGCACGTAATGCTCCAACCCGGCAGAAAGTGGGGAACGAAGTGTCTTAACACCAAGTTCCCTCTGCCTACCCTGCTATATGCGGGAAGCTATGTATGTATGTATGTATATATGTTCACCCTTAATCCCATTTAGAATAGTAGTCAGAGTGAATCTAGTGTCAAGACACTCCTTTCGCACCAATACCAATACCACATCAAGTATCTAAACTATTATTTTTACAGAAATCTTAAGACAATTTTCTTGAATTCGGTCACTTTCTTCCTTACATTTTCGTCTTCATTTATAATGTCATGACAACCGTATGAGAATTTCAACGTAGCACGATAAGTGCCTATGTATGTATTCGCGACTTCGTTCGTGTGGACTATAAAACCTAAAAAACCGTTTTCATAGTAATTTCAAGAAATCGTCTCTAAGTTTTCCCCTGTACTCCCAAACATCCCTACATGCTGAATTTTCACTTTCTATGGGCAGACGTTTCGCCTGTACGTTATCTGTCAGTCACTCGGTAACGCAAGTGTCTACAATCAAGACGCTTAATATTTTAATGGAAAATAGGGTGAATTACGAGTAGCTCCTAAAGGCCTACATCACAAAACATAAGAAATGTGCGAAATAATTAATTATATGACTGACATACATACATACTTACATATAATACAAGAAACAATCTAAAAGAGAGCTTAGTGTCCTAACTCTGCCTTTTCTCTACACGAATAATGCCGAATATTTAAGTTTTCATAGAGACTAATAAAAAGCACTTCTCTGCCCGCAGTGAGAAATATAGGAAAAGCGCGAAATAATTCATTTTATGACTGACACACATACATAACATACAAAAAACAGTCAGAATATGGAGACCTCAGTGTCCTAACTGTACCTTCTTTCTACACCTTGCTCCTTAATCGACATAAAGTGAAGCTCTTCTTTGCCTATATCACAAAATATATGTATGTTATCTCTCTCAACCATTAGTGACCCATTGTTGGGTATAGGTTTCCATCATTGGAGTTCCAGTCGTTTTTGTCGTGTGCTCTTTTAATCCAATTTCGGCCCATCGTATTGACAAGATCGTCAGTCCATCGTGTCGTCTGTCGTCCCACGTTTATTTTACCCTGCCTAGGTCTGTTCCTTTATATTACTAGAATTGACAAATGAAAATGTTTTCTGTGTATGTCAGTCATATAATGAATTATATGACTGACATACATACATATTAGTGTCCTAACTCTACCTTCTCTCTACACGAATAATGCCGAATATTTAAGTCTACGTAAAGATGAGTTACAAGATGTTCTTCTTTACCTTTACCACAAAATATAGGTAGAATCGCGAAATAATTCATTATATGAGTGACATACATACATAACAAACAAAAAATAATCAGAATGCGGAGTGTTTAATGTCCTAACTCTATGTACTTTCTACACGCAACAAGTCATATATTCTAGTTTACATAAAGGTGACTTCAAGAAACTTTTCTTTGCCTTTACCACAAGATGTAGGTAAAAGCGTGAAATAATTCATTATATGACTGACATACATACATATATACATACATGAACAGCAAAAATATCAAAGTTTGGCATCTCGCAAAACCCGTCAGGTACGTAATCCCATACATTTCACGGATCACTAATAAAATTGCGTATCAACAAGATTCGGCTTTTACGCTTTCTATGCGGATGTAGGTGTGATGGATGCGCCCTTTGGGATTTTATGTCAATATAATGTTTTGGTAGTGATTTTAATTTGTTTTTCTTTTTCTGTTTTTTGTTTTTCTGTTTTTGTGAGATTAACTGCGGCGTTGAGTTCCGTTACTTAGGGTGTTGAATTTGGGAGGGATGAGGACAGAATCTAATGTCAAGACACTCTGTTCCCCACTTTCCGCCGAATTGAGGCATTGCGTGCTGAGTGACGGAACTCAACGCCGCGCTTTGCCTTGTTACCAAATTCTGGAAATGAAAATTTCATTTCCTGGAATGGAAATCGAACCCACTACCTGTCGCGTTTACAATCGCACGCTTGTGTCTCTGCGCCACGACAGGCGTTATCAAAAAAACTTAAAGTAATATTGAAAATAAGTTTAATATGATATTTTGTTTTTTAGAGGCCATCTTGGCACAGAGCTTGATTGTAAACAAGATTGGTTATGTGTTCAATTCCTTTCCCGTTTATTTTTTTTGGTTTCTCTGCTTTGAACATTGCTTTGGTTTTAACGGAATGTCTTGATACTATATTGTCTTTGAACCAAGGAACTGTTTTTCTATGTGCACTAGTTACGTTAACGCGTTTCGTGACGCAGTGGCATAAGCATGCGACAGTAAACGCGATAGATACTGGGTTTGATTCCCGCTCCAAGAAATTAAATTTTAATTTCCTTGGTTCGGTAACAAGGTAAAGCGAGGCGTTGAGTTCGGCCATCAGCACGCAATGCCTCAATTTGGTGGAAAGTGGGGGACGGATTGTCTTAACACTAGGATCCCTCTGTCTACCTTGCTATATGCGGGATACAGCGTGAAGCTATGTACTAGTTACTTGTCGTTATATTATGGGCAAATTACATAAAATCTTGAGCAATTATATTCTATGTGATATTCTGATACATAAGCTATAGGTATTACTGTAAGGCGTCATCTATTTCAATAGTTTTTGCCTGAAAGAATAACAAGCATCTGTTCGTTCTTATAAACTTTCGCATTTATAACATAAGTAGGATTATATTACAAGCTATTTCATGATTTAAAAGTATTGCTCCACAATTTTGAGTAGGCGTTTTATTATTAGTATTTAGTTTTTTTATATAAAATGGGGAACGGAGTGCTTTAAAACTAGGTTCTCAGGTTCCTTCTTCCTACCCTGCTATATGCGAGATACAGCGTGAAGTTAAAAAAAATATTGTTATGTAAATCATTAGATTTAAAAAAATCTGTTGCTAGGAATAAGTTTAACATT
Organism: Philaethria dido; assembly: GCA_033558755.1. Classification (NCBI taxonomy): domain Eukaryota; kingdom Metazoa; phylum Arthropoda; class Insecta; order Lepidoptera; family Nymphalidae; genus Philaethria; species Philaethria dido. The sequence goes on from JAKGSA010000872.1 coordinate 68,119, forward strand.
TTGATAAGAGATAGGCGGAGAGAACGTAGTGAGATGACACTCTGTTCCGATTTTCTTCATCAGATCTTTTTAATATGTGAAAGAAAAATTTGCAAAACTTTTAGAGAAATAAAAAACTTTAGATAGTCAAAGTTTATATGGAGAAGACGAGTAGAAAGCTAATATTTTTCATAATGATCCATTATAAAATATATATCCAGTATATATATTATTCCATGTGTTTGATTTAAACTTTTGCATGCATGTTACTACAAGCAAAAGTAGACAATGCGTATGTAACATTAAATTAAAATTCAATTTCCTCGAAAAATTCGATCGAAATTAATTCAATATACTATTTTCGCTCATTATTTTTACTGCACGTAATAAATAAATAAATAAATAATATCTTTATTGGACCAAAAGAAAAGTTATACAGTAACTAGATACATAATATGATCTTCTCACTTTTATAGTTTTTTTTTTGACACTGGCACTTTTTATAAACTCTGGTACCCATTATAAGATTTAACTTGTGTTATGGGTTCCAGCGC
>JAKGSA010000872.1:73651-123456 GCA_033558755.1 Philaethria dido
TTTTTTCGTCAGATTTTACAATCACATGATCTAAGCATGAACTATTACGTGTAGGAAGTGAATGTGATGGAATAAAGCCATGCGACGCCAGCAAATTGAGATATTCGTGGGCTTGCTGATTGAGATTATTGGGAGCAATGTCAATATTAATATCTCCTACAATGACAGCGTTTTTTGTCGATATAGAGACTAGGATGCTTTCTAATTCGTATATAAAGTTATCTTGCTTACGTATAGAGGGTGAGCGGTAAATTACCACCACAGACAAGTCATATCTATTTAAATAGCATACTAAGTAGCTTGCGTCTTGCTTTTGGGGTTCTACCACGCTATGTATTAAGTCTGACTTGACGTACATAATGACACCATCATTCTGGTTTTTTGGCCTACTGGTGAAATACGAGACATAGCCCTCAATTGCAGGGACTGCTACAGTATCTTTTAACCAGCATTCCGATAGAGCAATAATCTCACATGTCACCTGCATACTTGCCAAAAACACTATGAAATTGTCAAAGTTACAATTTACGCTCCGTATATTTAGATGCATTACGTTAATGGATTTAGGCTTATTTTTAAAAAACATTTTGCATTGCTCGGGACTACATAGTTGGGCATTTCCCTCTTTAAAAATATCGATCTCATCTATAATATTAACGTCAACCATGGTAACCTGATGTCAAAGAAAACAGATGAGGGACATGAAAACCAACAAAATATTTAAGAAGCAAGGTTAAGTCTGAAAAGATGTGGAAGCAAACGGCAAGTGGCAAATAGCCAGCTAATGGCAGGTGTGTAACGCAGAGGCTTACAAGGAAATAGATGCAATTAGTATATAACCGAGGTGTCATACAACTCAGCAAACGATAAGGTCAACGAATATTAAAATAACAGTAAAAAATACTCAAAATAAAATAAGCTACATTTTAAAAACATAAATATAAACTTATAACGTTTAGGAAGAGGATTGGAGTTCCAATAAGTTGCTAAGAGTTTTCTCCGATGTGACGCATATCGGTTTGTCGCCTTCTCTTTTCCTAAGAAAAATGTTGCCATGCGAAGTCCAACAAAAGTTAAAATTCTGTGTGACAGCAAATTTACTGGCCTGATGAAAAAGATGTCTTGAGGAAGGTGGTAAACGATAAGAGATATATACTGGAGTGCATTCACCGGACAAATCAATTACACTACTGTTTAGTTTTCTATCCTTTAATTTCCCTTTATTGTACTGGCGGGCAGCTTGTAAAATTTTATTTTTCTTGGTTACTGAGGATAATTCAACAATAACTTGTTTGGTGGGTCCTTGTTTAGATTGCACTCTATATACATCCCGTATTTCAGCTGGTTCTATACGTACTTGAAGAGCGTTACCAGTATTAGAAATTATTTTAAAGAGATCGTCGTTGGCTTCTTCATTTTTATATGGGATGTTTCTTAATTCGAATGTGGCAGATCGCTGGCGTTCTTGGATATCTTGAATTTTGTTTTCCAATTGGTTGATATAATAGAGCTGCTCAGATCTCTCATTCTCCAACTTTGACATCTTTGACTTCATCTCTTCGTATTTAAGATTCATCAGACTCGCGGACTCTTCAATGTCTGCTTTAATTTTTTTAATATTTTCATATTGGTTCTTTATTTCAGACAATTCTGCGGTGATCTTTGACATAAATTCCTTAAAATCACTTAATTCACTCGTAGGGGAAGACTCGGGTCGAGGACGTTTTGTTATTTTTGTTATATTCACAAATTCAGGTTCACTCGTGGTTTCAGGGATATTGGGTGTGGAGTGGCTCCGTTGTACCTCAATTTGTGGTGTAGAGGGTAGAGTACGCTTTAGTTTTGGCATTTTATAATAGATGTTACGACTTAGTAGTATTAGTTATGGCAATATTACTAAAACTATGGTATTAACGTACCAGAGATAATTGATGTGAAGTTGAAGTTCGATGACAGCTGACGCTACGATGATTTTGATAATGACAGGTGACAAAACAGTGACTTTGATGGTGACAGTTGACAGAACGATGACTTCTTTATTAACTGTGACACAATAGTGACATTTGACGTAATGATAACGTGCGTTAAACTGACGTAGCTTCGTACACTAGCTTCATCTTCACTGTTGCTATCCTTTTTTAACAATCACTTGTACGACCGTAATGCTTATGCGCTCCTGGTACTTTACAGAATTAATTTATTAAATTTTGATTAAAAATTTCATTATTTTTAAAAATTAATACTTTATATGCACACGTCCGATCTCTAACGAGGTCCGAGGGGAAGAGCAAGGTAGGTAGGTATAGGCAATAGGTTTGATTCTCAAAAGACGAATATTATTAATTCCTTTTTATTTATTTTTTAGCTTCACGCTATATCCCGCACATAGCAGGGAGGGCAGAGGGAATCAGAGAACCTAGTGTTAAGACACTCTCATAATCCGATTTTTATAAGATTTCCGTTCTCCATTTTTCGCTGAATGATTATAGATAAGTAATAAAATAAATCGTTACCTATTTTTTTTTTATTAAACATTCTTCAAAAACATACATACATACATAGCTTCACGCTGTATCCCGCATACAGCAGGGAAGGCAGACGGAACCGAGTGTTAAGACACTCCGTTCCCCACTTTCCGCCGAATTGAGTCATTGCGTGCTGAGTGGCGGAGATCAACGCCGCGCTTTGACTTGTTTCTTCAAAAACAATATAATATTTTGCAAATATTCGTCAATTCCAGTTCCGCTACATTTAAGCTTCCGAGTACATCTTTGTTCCTAACATGCTATTAACATATGGTATGAAGTCAATCTTGAATGTTTAGTTGTGGTACAAAAATAATCATATTTTTTTTTAACTTCACGCTGTATCCGGCATATAGCAGGGTGGGCAGAGGGAACCTGGAGAACCTAGTGTTAAGACACTCCATTCCCCACTTTCCGCCGAATTTTGGCTTTGCGTGCTGAGTGGCGAAACTACGCCGCGCTTTGCCTTGTCACCAAACCCAGAAAATGAAAATACTACATTTCCTGGAGTGGGAACCGAACACACAACCCAATATTAACCCAATATTAAACTTCAAGCGTTTATACGCGTAGCAGGATAGATATATAGAAGCGAATAATCCGCTTTCCGCTTGCCGCCTGGATTTGAAACGCAACGTTTCAAATTAACTGTCGTAACTTAAGTGTCGTAACTTAACATCGCACTTTCTTTCACAAAGTGAGAATTTATAAAATATATTAGTAAATATATTGTGCATTTACTGATCTTCAGCATCTTTGTTGTAAAAAAGGAGACGAAGTTTGAAACTCAAAAAGAAGTTAAATTTCCCTTCAATATGTTGAAGGGAAATTTAACTTCTTTTTCGATTATTTTTTTGATTATTTGTTCGATTATGATCGAACCCCGAACCATCATGAAACTAATTATCACTAAGTACATATGAATACGAGTGCATCTAGGACGGACATGCCTACGTTTGAACGCTTCGATAGAACCTCCATAGGAATTTGCGTTTGTTATAACCGCCTCTAGCGTTTGTGGTACAAGTCATAAGAGTAGAGATTTTTTATTATGATTTCCTTTATCACTATGGATATATTATATTATTCTTTCTTTTTCTTAATAAAAAAATAAATAAATAAAAATTAAATTTAAAAAAGGTAGGTAGGTATAAAAGACATAAATAGAATAGCTGTAATATGAGAGTATCATTTTTAACAGCTTTTCAAAAATGATAGAGGTTAAATTCGACTGTTTTTTATGTGATTTTTTTTTAACTTTACGCTGTATCCCGCATATAGCAGGGTAAGCAGAGGGAATCAGAGAACCTAGTGTTAAGACACTCCATTCTCTTTCAACAATTCCGTGTTGAAAGAGAAATTTATGTTTTATTTAGTTTTATCGCAGTTTTATTTAGTTTTATCGCATATCTATTTAATGGGTGTACCAATTTTGATGATTTTTTTTTATATGATAGCTAGCTTGCTTTTGATGTGGTAACATTTAAATTTAGTTAATCTAACGAGTAGTTTTTGAATTTTTCGTAATAACGTTACTTTTTAGTTATTTTTTTTGTATGCAGTTTTCTTTTTTATTATAATCTAAATTATTACATGCTTTTATTTAACTTGCCCTATTTGTTTATTTATTTGTTTGGTTCAAATTTAGTAATTGAAAAACTCCTTAGATTGATCTGATATTTAATATATTCTGTACCATTATAAATTCAAGATGGCTGCCAGTACAAAATGGCAGATTACATATTTTTGTTCAACACACCCAATATATATGTATTAAATTTGCGTGTTGAGTCGCGGAACTCAACGCCGCGGTTTTTCTTGTTACCAAACCCAGGACATGAAAAATTCCATTTTCTGGAGTTGGAATCGAATCCGCAACCTGTCGCGTTTATAGTCACACGCATGTACCTCTGCACTATTATATTAAAAAATAATCAATATTGGTCCAACGAGTAAGAACTACCTACTAAGAACCACCTCCTTTATTTTTTTTTTATTGTATACCACAAAATAAATAATATAAAAAAAACACAAAAAGAAAAGAACTACAATAATAAGTTAGTGGAGCACAAAAGGCGGCCTTATCGCTAATTGGCGAATTCTTCCAGACCATCTTTGGTTTGGAGAAATATGAAAAAGTTAAATATAGTGATAAAGAAGTCGTTAAATACTATACATACTGAAAAGGAAGCTTGTGTTTTAAAATTATATTTTATTTATTTAGAACAATCTCCTATTTGGAATCTCTTCAATTATTATATTTAGCATATCAGGAAAATGTATGGAGCTTTTAATGTAATCTCAACGTCATGTCGCCTTCCGGTTGATGTCACTTCCGGTTACACAAATTTGATGTTTGGTAAAAGCTAAATTACTTTTTCTTACGTAAAAGTAATTATGTATTATATATTATTAAGTAATAATTATTATATAAAACCATTATCATTCATATATTTAAAGAAATATATAATTCATAATTGTTCTTATTATGGTCATTATAATAAATAAGGACTTTATAGTGGGCTTTACTTCAGGCTGTCAGTAACATATACCAGGCGTGATTAGGTGTTTCTGATATAGAAATATCTTCATTCAGCATTATGATTCGAGATCTATATCAGATAGATTTTTTCTATCTGTCAATAGGCTTTTGAAATATTTAGCAGCACTACATTTTATCCCAAATACCAGAGAAGTCAGAAAAAGCTTAGTGTCAAAATACTCCGTTCTCCACCTAAGCTGAGACTATGCATGTTAAGTGGCAGAACTCAATTTCGCTTTAATTTATTTTTTATCTCGTTCTATTACCGTCATCTATTCATTCATCCATTCATTATATATTTGTTTCTTTATCGTGACGCATTCTCGTTACACTGAGTATCAATTTACAACGATCCTTAAGAAGTTTCACTTCAAAAAGATACGAGCATTGGTAATTTACTACAGAAACTTCTAAAATTTGTATTAGTTAAAAGTCATAGTCAAGATGCAATCGCTGCACGGTCTGCTCTCTATACAAACCGAACTTCTGCTATTAACATATCAATATGAGCTCCTTCACGCGTTTGGCTGTGGTCTAAGTTATAAGCCAGAATATAGTAACCTTTTTTAGCAATCTATACAATTTTTTTTTTTTGGCGAACCAAAATTGAAATTTTGAAGTGTTTTTGACAGTCAATATTTAAATTTTGCAATTTTTTGAGAATATGCCACAACTTTTCATGGTATTTAAAATGGTATTATATTAATAACATTATATAGACATTAGATTACAAAAACACCAAATATGAGAAAATAATTACTAGAACTCAATATATTAGCGGAAAAACATCTGTATGTTCCCACAGCTCCCCATTTTGAAGACGTATTGTAATTTTTTTTTATATGCGAGAGAACAGAGAGAACGGAGCGCAAAACGTTACGGTCCCTGCATATTTATTTCGTTTTGTCCACAGTCATTAGTCAGGTCAGGTCAGTCAGTCAGTCAGGTCTCCCCTTACCGCTACCGCACTCACCTTTGCTTCATATATCTTTCTTAGCATTCTTTTATAACTCAACCTCTCGATATCCCCTAACCACTTGAGCACGTTCAACCACATGTATATTATTAAAACCAAAATGTTGAACATTATGGTTAATTTTAGAAGGCAAGTGGTTGATTTTTTAGAAATCTTCAGGCTCGTTACACAATTTTTGGTAGCAAAACGTCTTATCTGTTCGTATCAGCAACGAGCTTATGTCTAAAATGATAAAATGAATGATGGGCATCATCCACATATACAAAAAAGTAGCTTCATCCTGCACACCAAAGTATTCAGAGTGAAGTCTTAGTGTCAAGATACTCCGTTCGTCGCTCTCTACCCAATTTTGAATACTATACGTATCAACACATTGTATATACTCTTTTATATTTGCTTGCATTGGACGCTTCTTGGATAAATAAGTCTTGAATATTCGCACCAACGACATGCCAATCTTCGAAATTATTTGTGAGAGCTGTATTAGATATACCAGTTTTATCTTACTAGTAAATAATAATATCCATGGTGTATGTAAGAAAGCTGGGCTACTATATATATATACTATATCCAGTCTGTCAAGAGAAAGTGCGGCGTTGCGTTCTGTCACTTAACATGCAATGTTCCAATTACGAGCGGAAAGCGGCGAATGAAATATCTTGACACTGAGTTCTCTCCGACTATCCTGCTATGTGGGATACAGTATGACGCTGCTTTGCTTTATAAATTGTGACGGCAAAAAAATATGGCGGTACGAAGTTTGGCAGGTCAGCTCATAAGCTTATAAATTGTACCACAACCAAACAGTATGGATATCTGCATTTGACGTTAGACCTGTATTTAGCATATTTGGTTATCGCCTCAGATTTTAGACTAGAATATTAATGTCTTTCACACCGTTACCGTGAAATTTCAGTACCAGTACCTGTTACAGTTAATCTATGTAACGATCGAAGCTAACAGGCTTTATAAAGGTATAGTCATATATATAATATAGCTTAAAAACTTATTTAGGTAAGAGGGGCTCTTGTTTGATTCGCTAGCTAACCCTCGCTTGCAATGACCAATAAATAAAATAAAAAAAAATTTTTTTTTTTTTGAAACGCATTTATTAAACTGTTTCTTGAAATTCGACTCCTAAAAGAATTACGGTTTATGTAAAGCTTATTTTTTTTATACTCACTTAATTTAAAAAAAAAAATCATTTCTTATTTTTTTAAAACATTAACAGCAAATACTAATGTCTTTTTTAATCTTAAAAATTCCTGAGAACAGAGGAGACTTTTAAAATTTTATTTGACTATCGAGTTTCAGCAGCCTAGATAGTCTACAAACAAGTGCAGACTAAAGAAAACTTTTCTTTTTCTTATCAATTTATGTTCAAACTATATGGTTTTGTTTCTCATTCAAAACACAACATTTTCAAAAGTATAGAAATGGCAGTACACAAAGAGGTACTGCTGAGTATTCTTTTTTACCAAGTTTACGTGTTGGTGTGTTTGTACATAAAAATAAAAATACACATTTAACATATATGCTTTAATCCAATTTACGCTGATTACACATCATGAGCATTATTTACGTAATATCAAAGTCACATTTGGAATTATCGAACAATTTACAACCTTATTACATTATCAAGAGGAGATATTTTACAATGCACGAGAAATGGGACTCTATCAACGTGGATAATATAAACATAGTCGTATTTCATTTATTTCAAATATAATTGAAATAATGCAATTGGACTTTTCAAAGTAAATTGAATAAATAAATAATTGAATTGAACGGTTACTTTATAAATGTTAAGAAAATATTATGTTATATTTTACACGCTGATAAATGTATTTAAATATGATTTTTTATACAAAATTCCAATGAAATCATTGAGCACTCATTCATACGTAAATTAAAATAAAGATTTTTTTTTATTCAATTAATTGTATAATAATTATTAAATGATAGACGTATTTTAAGTGATGTTTAATTTCAAAATTTTAACATTTATTTTCTTTAAATTTAGATTTACTTTTAGAAATATTGACAAAATGATTTGAACATTCGAGTTCCTATAACTATATGACAAGCTCTTGAGTTTTTAAACAAACGTTAACGTTTTTATATAACAACAACATAGTCTCTAAGCAACACAACTGGCATGGTTTATTTATTAATTACTTTAAAAACATGATTTTTACATGAAAAAGACAAAATACAATTATTTCTTAATATTTCCTTACTAATAATATAGCAAAATGAAAAATCTTACTCAGTCTACGGTAACACATACCTCGCTACGTATCAGGGTTAATAATTATTAGCAAATGAACAACGTTAAGGTGAATTTTATTTCAGCTAAATCAATCAATAATCTATAATTTATATCTAAAAGTTCGTTTTTATTTAAGATTAGATTTTTGGCAATATCTTAAGTGATATTTTATTCTCAAAATGGCGTAAAATTATAAGGCACGGTTTGAATATTTTACTAAATTTACGTTTAATGTAGAAGGACGTAACGTAGCTACAATGTTATTCTATTTAACATTAATTCAACTTAAATGTACCAAAAAATTAAAAGAAAATAACTACTTTGGCACTTTTAATATTACTAAATGTAATATAAATGAAAATTACATTCATTTATTGTTAATAAATGAATAAATTCAATAATGATATGTTTGTAATAATTGGGGGGGTTTTCAAAATAAAAAAATAGGGGAGAGAGGAGAAACAAAAATAAAACAAAATAATATAATATATTAGATTTTTTTATTTAAATTCGAAATGTAACAGTAAATATTTTTCCATCTGTAAATATAATCGTATTCTCATTGGATGGATTTTGGGAATTCAGATAACGTTTCGAACAATTGTTTTTTTATGACGAATCAGTCAGATTTATTAATTTATTTCGAATGTTACAAAACGATTTGAAAAAAAAATAATAATTAAAAAATAAAATAAAATAAAAAGTAGCTTAAAATTAAAATATGAAACATAAAACTTTGGTATCTGTTATAACCGATTAAATTTTGTAGTAAAAGGCTTTGTAATACAATAACTATGTACAATTAAAGTAAGCAGGGATTTAAATTAATAATTAATAGAACTTATTATTATTGTCAGTTGAGTATTATATTGTTTATTTACATAATGAAATGCAACAATAATATTACAGACTCATAAATTTACTAAATCAACGTAAAAAATGTTATTCAATTGATTTGAATCATTTTACTGAGTTTAATGAATCGTGATTCATAACTTTAGAAATATGTATTATTTTGTATAAAATAAGTATTAAAACAATTTATGATTAGAAAATAGGTACATATATATTTAATACGTTTTCTCATAATGTAACAATAAATGCTATTAATACATATACTTTGAGAAAACTTCATCGTACAAACGTTAGGGTAAATTCAAAATTTTCCCATAAAATTCCATAATCGATACAATCGAATACTTAACAAACAATTATTAAAACTAACCAAAAGAGATCCTTCGCGGGAATCGTTGGATAGGCAAATTAGCTTATATTTTTTTTCATTTCAAATGAAAATTAATAGAAGAGAGTCTGGACGTATCGCCTAACAACAAAATTATTGATAATTCAGTCAAACAATTACTACAACCAGACGCCCGTCGTGATTTGGGCACAAAATCTTAGAATTAAGTAAATTCTATCTAATTTCTGGACACTTAACACACGAAAGTTCGTTCATTGTATCACAATCAATGAAAATTGTTAAAACTATCTAATTTTTACTAGTCCCCCATCTATTTACAATAGATTGTGTTTGTTTGACACTTTGTTTACGTCACTTTGACACTTTGTTAATCACTTCACTCCTGTCAGTTAAGTCACTTACACTTAAACACTTTATTAATGTTTTTTTTTTAATTATTAAATTTAAACTACATGTGTTTCGTTTCGTTTGTTGTACGACTCATCTATAGTAACATTTTGCCGTTTGTTCTCTTTCTTAATGGTTCCATACTGGGGTACATCTGAAGTTAAATTTTGAACTGTGAGAATTTGACTGGAATTTTGTGGGGTACTTGAGGATATCGGGCTCCCATACTGGTACTTGTGTCTAGAGGGATCTTTTAGAATGGACTGCGGTTGTTTCATAGCCGGAGCTTGGTTCACTGGTTGATGCTGGAAAGAATGTCGGGTTACTAAAATGTTTATGATGTTTATATATCTTGAAAAATAATTTGGTTATCTTTTGGTGTTTTTAATTGATTTAAATTTGCTTTTAAAAATTGTCTTAAAAATAACAATTTATATGTATGGTTAATATGGTATTATAATATGTATTCAAATTCTATGCATTTTTATCTTACTACCAATATTTATTTTTAATCTAAGTAGATTTCAAACATTAATTCTAAATGGAAATAATAAATGAAACATGTTTAATATTATTTTATATTTTTAATGATCGAAAATAAATAATTTTTATATAAAACAATCGTTATATAATACCTGATTGCAATTCCCCTGATGCAGCACAGTGACGTCAGGCGGGGGGACGGCCATCTTGTCGAATCTCTGTCGTCTCAGTGTACCCCCCGCGGACTGCCTGTCTAGACCTGAGTAAGGGTTCAAATAATGTAAATTATACGTAATGGAAATAATTATTATATACTTTTATATTGAAAACATATAAATATATAGGCGGTCGGCAATGTTAAAGAGAACGGTGTAAGGGAACGGAACGGTCCTATGGTTCACAGGTTCACTCTGCCTACCCTGCTATGTGCGGAGTACAGCGTGAAGATAAAAACAATGTTAATATATAAATTATTGGAGTTTTGGCATGATTGATTAGCGTTTGACTGAACAGGATGATTGTGAGTTCCAATATATTTTTTATACTAATATATAAAATTACAATCTAGCACAATCTAATAGATTTACTGTTATGGGTAGAAAAGTTAATACATCGGTTTTAGTCGGATAGTTAGGAATGGAGTTACTTATCACTACAACACCTTGATCCAGTATTATTGATATTATTTTCTCTTATATATTATTATATTGTTAATAAATGTGAATAAAAATTTGTAGTAACCTTTTTTGATTATTTTATTATTATTTATTATATTTTATTACTATTTAATTAAAATTATTGCATTGATTTATATTTATGTTCTTAAAAGATTATATTGGAATTATTTTATTCTGAAAATAAAGAATTTATTATTATTATTATCTCGATACAGGTTCTCGGGTTCAAAGGAACCCGGTCCTTTGGAAGGCTTGCGTGGGGACACAGGTCCAACACGTAGAGGCCCCTTTGAGACAACAATATTTTTTAATCTGACGCATTGACCGGGACCCATCTCTGAGTAACCATAGGCAATTGCTCAGAGATGGTCACCGGTCAATGCGTAGGAGCTATAGAACATATGGAAAACTAAAATAGGGCTATGGAATGGAGTTTGCATGGACTAAGTACTGGGCTATTGATTGAGACTATCGGACGTCCGCCTTTTCAACAGTCTCAAATTGAAAGGTTAGCGGACGGTGACTCGCCTCCCACTAGATGGGCCCCCACAAAGCGGCGTAGTGCCTCGGGCGCAACATCGGTGTGGTCGGCTAAGGGTGTCGAGAGGTGTGCACCGGTTTCACCATCGCGAGTGAGCTCGTGAGCGGGTTTCCCCGCTATTACGCAGATTGAGCACTTCCACCCTTCCGAGCATATAGCTCTTGCGCTCCACTCTGCCGGCCAATGAAGGCAAGCCAGAGGCGGGGGATAAATTACAATTCCCCTCTGGAGGTCTCAGGTCCGTGGGGTCGCCACTCCCCAACAGCTCGCCACAAGCTGCCCTGCGGGCTTATTATTATTGTTATTATCTTTAACTCTTGCATCATATATATTTTTTATCATTCTTTCATGGCCTCGATTCGGTGGAAAGTGGGCAACGGAAAAAAAAGGAGCTAACGATTATCGTGCTTTGTATTAGATACTTGTAAAATGTGGTAAATTTTACAAGACGATGGCTCTTTAAGTGTTATTAATAATACAAATAATAAAATTAATTAAATAATTATAATTTGTCAACTTACCATCTAATCCCATATTAAGTGGTGGGCTCGCCATATGCGAGGGTGACGGTGGTACTCCGTTCATTAAATGGGGCTTTGGCAGAATTGACGAATACTGTTGTGGTGGCGTTGGTGTGCGTCCAGCTTGCTGTGTGACAAAAAAAATATTATTAGTTAGTATTTAAAACAATACGAATAATAATATAAATAAACATATTGTGACAATGCGTGCGACTGTAAACGCGTCAGGTGGTGGGTTCGATTCCCACTCCAGGAAATGGAAATTTCACTGGGTTTGGTAACAAGGCAAAGCGCGGCGTTGAGTTCCGCCACTCAGCACACATTGCCTCAATTCGGCGGAAAGTGGGGAATGGAGTATCTTAACACTAGGTTCCCTCTGCCTACCCTGCTATATGCGGGATACAGCGTGAAGCTATGTATGTATGTATCTATTATTTTTACTATACATAGTTACTGTTAGTTAACTTCTTATCCAAGTTGATCCACAACTTCCGGGATTTACAAGCAATAAAAAAATACAATTTTCTTTCCCACGGGAAATGTTAGCTTCCTTCTTTTTTATCCTACGGGATATTGGACGAAAAACAATTATTTTTTTACTTAATATCTGATTATTAAGAAAGTTATATATTTTTCTACTTTCACGCACAACAAGGTGGACAGAGTGAATCTAGTGTCAAGACACTCTGTTCGCCGCCTTGTATATGAATTCGAGACATTGAACTGACGAAACTTTCCTGAAAATAATTTAGGTTCACGCTGTACCCCGCATATAGCAGGGTAGGCAGAGGGAACCAGAGAACCTAGTGTTAAGCCACTCCATTCTCTTTCAACTATTCCGTTCCCTACTTTTCGCCGAATTGAGGCATTGCGTGTTGAGTGGCTTTGCCTTGTTACCAAACCCAAGAAATGAAAATACAAAATTTTATATTTCCTGGAGTGGGAATCGAACCCACAACCTGTCGCGTTTACAGTCGCACGGTTGTGCCTCTGCGTAGTAAAAGCTAATTTTCATTTAGTAAAAAGAAAACATACAAATACGATAGAAAACTACAAATACTAATAATTCTAGCAAAAATACAACAAAAAGCTTATTTTCTAGACCGAGTTCTAGACGTTTGTTGTTACTAGATATTCCCACATAGATAGCACTTATTGTGCAATTGATTCGTATTCGTTCCCATTGTGTGTATGATTGAAAACCTACATACATACATACACTGGTAAGAATACGTCAGCTGAAGCAATGAAACCAAACAAAATCGATACATACTGAAGATTGGAGGAGGATATGGAACGTTTATTATTTTTTATTTTTATTATCATTTGTATGGGTTTTGAGTAAAAAATGACAGGAGATATTCGTATGAATGAATATGTTTCACATATTCTTATTATGTAAGGAAATATTATGAGGCTATTTTGACCCATATCTTACTTTTTACCATGTTTTTTTTTTGTGATTTTTGCAAATATTTCCGAATTTTACCCTTATGGGTCTGCTTATGCTTAGTGATGTAGTGACCTAACCATTCAAAGCCTACATACATACATACATACATATACTAGTAAGAGTACGTCAGCTGAAGCAACGAAAACAAACAAAATCGATACATACTGAAGATTGGAGGAATGTTTATTATTTTTTATTTTTATCAATACAATGTTGGGTAATCATATAAAAAACATCATAAAAATTGGTTCAGCCATTAAAAAATTAAGCGGTAACACATAAAAAATAACGCCTGTCGATAAACAAGCGTGCGACTGTAAACGCGACAGGTTGTGTGTTCGATTTTCTTTCCAGGAAATGTAAAGTTTAGCATTTTCATTTCCTGGGCTTGTTACCAACAAGGCATAGCACGGTGTTGAGATCCGCCACTCAACACGAAACGAAAATTTTAAGAGAACGGAGTATCATAACACTAAGTTCCCTCTGCCTACCCTGCTATTTACAGCGGGATACAGCAAGAAGTTGAAAAAAACAAAAAAAGATGAATTGTAAACCTCCTTTTTTAGAAGTCGGATAACAAATATTATTGTATTGAAAACTCAATAAGAAATTATATACAAATTACTTCCCAACAGTTATTGTTTGACAAAATAAGATTTTCGCTTCTCAATTGAAAAATTATATGAATATCTTCTGAAATGACACTCGAGTAACAAAAGATGCCACATTGTTACGTGTTTTTATTATTATACTTTTTCCTTGTTCCCTATTATTAGTATTGTGAAGATTTAATGTATGATATTTTATACTGTATAAATATTTGTATGAGGCACAAGCGGGCCTCATAAAACGTAACAGGTTGTGGGTTCGATTCCCACTCCAGGAAATGAAAATATTAAATAATATTTAGTATTTTCATGATCTCGCTTTGTTAATAAGGTAGAGTGCAGCGTTGAGTTCCGCCACTTATCATGCACTCCCTCAATTAGGCGGAAAGTTGGGAACGGAAATGTTAAAAGAGAACGGAGTGTTTTAACACTAGGTTCTCTGGTTTCCTCTGCCTACCCTGCTATGCGCGGTATACAGCGTGAAACTAAAAAAAATGTATGTATATATGTATTGAAATAAAGAAATTGGGAAAAAGACATATTTATCATTTGTCCCTCCTTTGTACCCCTTATTAGAAAAATCATCAAATACATTGTAGTGCAGTTGGACAGCGTCTAATTGTAAATGAGGTTTTGGGTTCGATTCTCACTCGGATAAATTCGCACATTTAAATAATAAAATAATATTTTAATAAAACGCAGCGTTGAGTTCCACCACTTTAACCGGGAATCGAATCTACTATCATCATGTACAGTCAAATGCTACCCAGTAGTACATTAAAGGCGTCAAATTCACCTCTTTATTCAAATAGGGTCTAAAAAACTTCCCTTTATCCTAATGCGCCTTTCAAATAGTAATTACGATGAAAAAAGCTTTTAAAAGGCCATCTGGTGTAGTTGTCACGGAGGGTCCCAAGTTCAATACCTGTTTAGTGCATAATTGATTTCGCTTAGTGTGAAAGATTGAATGTATTGTTTGGTTTGTGATTACCTTGAAATTATGTTTTTTAGTAGGTGCTTTAAATATTACTAGTGTCCCCGTAAATGCGTTAATAACGCATTGCGTAGTGACGTATATGTCACTTTATATAAACAAGGATGCCAAACCATGGTAGTGTGTGTAACATTTATTTTATTAATTTAATATACTTTTTATGTAATATTTAAAAATATATATATTACCATTCTGCACTCCTTCTCTATATAAACTATAAGTGTGCCAAATTTCATGCTCCTTCGTCCATTTAATTTTAGGGGTACAAAGTTTTCGCTTCACGTATTTATATATAAATTTTAGTATTTTAAGTTTCGAATAAGATATTATTTTTGTCTTCTCTGATTTTATACAGGGTAGATAGAATGAATCTAGTGTTAAGACACTCCGTTCTTGAAATTAAATTTGAAGCTCGGTAAAAAATTAATTGTTAACATTTTATATATGAACATATATTTTAGTACATTCCGCCCGAAATCGAGACATTACATGTTAAATGCCAGAAATCCCTCATTTAGTCTTAACAGAGCAGAAAAAAGAGACTAATTTAAATACAATCATTCCTCGACTATAATCAGGTTCGAACCCACAACCTGTGTACAGATAGATGCTATACCACTGCGCCACTATGGGCTCAAATTCAAAAATTGTTATCAAGATATTCAAAAACCAATTACTCATCGCTCTTTCCGGGCAAGTTTCAGCTTATCGAGTAACATTGTAAAACTTAAAAAGCACGCATTCTACACCAATCACGCTTCTACCAATATAGCAAGATAGTCAAAGAGAACACAGTGTCAAGGCACTCCGTTTTCTACTTTCCACCCAAATTCGAAAAAAAATATAGCAGAATCACCGCACTTTGTCTTACCGAGTAGAAAAAAGAGACTAATTTACATACAATAATTATTCCCGGAGTATCGAACCCACAACCTGTGTACAGACAGATGCTACGCCACTGCGCCACAATGTGCTCATATTTAAAAGTTGTTATCAAGATTTTCAAAAACCAATTACTCATCGCTCTTTGCGGGCAAGTTTCAGCTTTAACAAGCATCGTTGTAATTTAAGTTCCACGTCCAGAAACTCTTGTATAATGGGAGGTGACATCTTTGCTTAAGACTACGTTTTATAAGTTTTCAACTTGTTTTACGTTGTGTATGGAGTTTTGGGGAGTTAACAAAGGGAAATTATGCCTTAATGGTGTAGTGGGGCGATTTTTGAGTAGCGCGATGGTTATTAGTTCGATTTTCATTTGGGGAAATGATTATTTTCATTTTGGTAAGGCAAAGCGTGGTGTCGAGATCTGTTATTCAATATGTAATGTCTTGAATTCGCGCGGTAATTAGGGAACGGAGTGACTTAACTCTAGATTATATCTGAGGAGCCTGCTATGCAGAATAAATAAAAGTGGAGCCATAAATATATGGGAATTGACGCCATAATGGCGCAGTGGGGTTATGGGTTGATTATGGTCTGGGAATGGTTATGTTTAATTATTTTAATTTCTCCGTTCTGGTAAAATAAGCGCGGCGTTTAGTTCCACCACACAACACGTAATATCTCGAATTGGAGAAAAAGTGGCAGAGTGTCTTTAAAATTGAAGAGAACACATATGGAACTAGAGGTATCGCATACTCACATAATGTTACCTCTTGAAAACCCTCTATGCACTCTATAAGAATTTACAAGACCCACGGGTTCGAGTCCTGTCGCACCCAAATTTTATGTACGTTCTCTATAAATAATGCATACTCTAAAACGACTTAAAACTCTAGGCTATAAGGACTAGGAAGTTCTATATTTGATAATATTTTATGTGTAGTGCAACTTTTTACTGGATGAACCAATTTTGTTAATTCTTTTTCTATATGATAGGTTGTCCCTCTGATGTGGTCCTTTTTAAATTTACTTAAGAACCGACGAGTAGTTTTGGAGTTGTTTGTAATAATTTTACTTATCAGTATATTTTATTTGAAGTTAGCTTAGTTTAGTATTTTTACAAAAATTACAAAAATTTCCTTTCGCAAAAATTATTAAGAAAACCCAAAAGAAACAGCTAGTCGCAACATGATATAAGCTTCATAAGCCCTTAAGGACTCTCGTGTATAGTCTAATTGGCAATTATTGGCACCTTGGCACTGTACTCAAAGTGTAGGTGCCAAGACGCCAATTACTACAATTTCTACTTCATATATAAATGATTTAAGCTTTCTTATTACTTCTCGTATGTTATTTCTTGAAATTTTTTATAAAAATACAACGTTTTCATGTTATTTTGCTTTGGTGGAGTGGATTTTTGATTTAAGTTGTATAAGACCTGATGGCCGTAGATATAAATTCTGTTTGGTTCTTTGAATGCAAAGTAGAAGAACAATGGATACACCGCGTGTTCAGTGGCGGAACTCAACGCCGCTTTTAATCGTATTAGAGTGGGTAAATGAAAACTATTTAAATATATTCAATCCCAATTCCCATTCAGATATATACAGGTCCATGTGTTCTATAGTGATGCTAACAACATAATTAGGATTTAAACATAAAAAAACGTTAAAAACAGTAAAATTTTTACGAATAACTCAATAACTTCTCGTCAAATCTTAACTAAGATTAAATAGGACCACATCAGAAGTCATAGCCTAGCTATCATAAGAAAAAAGAACCATCAAAATTAATTCGCCCAGTAAAAATTTAGGCGATGACACATATAAAATAAAACAGATGAATCGAGAACCTAATACTTTTTTGGAAAGCGATTAACACATGGATAAATTGAGAAAGTAGTTCAGAATAGGTCCAAAATATAAATAAAAAAAATATTTTTAATGAAAAAACAAGAGAATAAAAAGAATTTAAAACATTTAAAGTACTTACTTGCTGTAAATATTCCCCAATAAGCGGTGGGTAGGAGAGGTATGACTCAGTGTTATTGAAGTAGGAACCGTCTAGAGGAGGCATCGGGCTTGGAGCTGGCATGTAGCTTGGTTTACCTGTTGACAATTACATATTTCAATAAAATTAAATAATTTATATATTATTATTTTTTTTGACGCCTGTCGACTGTAAACGGGACAGGTTGTGGGTTCGATTTCCACTCCAGGAAATTGAATTTTTCATTTCCTGGGTTTGGTAAGCGCGGCGTTGAGTTCCGCCACTCCACACGCAATGCTTCAGTCGTTCTCGATTCAATTCGGCGGAGAGTGGGGAACGGAGTCTCAACACTAGGTTCCCTCTGCCTTTTCTGCTATATGCGGGATACAGCGTGAAGCTATGTATGTATGAATGATTATTTCAGCACTTTGTAACAAAACACGGCGGTCAGTTCCACCACTAAACACTCATACTCGTTTTCAGAAAAAAATAATAAAATTTATCGTGACATTAGCTTCTCTTTACCTATCCTGCTGCAAAAAAATAGCTATAAAGATAAAAAATCTCAATTTTATGTACTTACCACTACTCCGTCCTAAAGTACTATGTCCAGACATGTCCTTATTTCTATGAGGGTGAGGTAATGTCCTAGCGTGATCACCTTCATATACCGCGTAGTTCGGTGGGGGGTAGTCCAAGGGGGGTGGGATCAAACCTTGGTCATCCATCATGTAGGCATCCGTCTGTAAAGAAAGTTATTGCTCAATAAAAATAGTTTTAAAATTTTCATATATCTATCTATATATAAATACGTGAAGCAAAAACTTTGGATCCCTTTTTACGTAAATTTCGCGGACGGAGGAGCATGAAATTTGGCACACCTATAGTTTAAATAGAGAAGGAATGCATTTTTTTAAAATAATGCATAAAAAATATATGAATTTATCAAAATAAATGTTACACACACTACCATGGTTTGACATCCATGTTTACATAAAGTGACTACTATACTATAAAGTCACTACGCAAAACGCTATTAACACGTTGATGGGGACACATCTTCTTCTTTTTCGTGTAAATGAATTGAATGTTTAAATTATGTTTTGCCAGTACGTAGATGGGGATGGGGACACTAATAATATTAAATAAGCATAAATTAAATCGTAAAATTTTCGAAGATAAATTAAAATTGAAAATGCAATTTCTTACCTGATTCATCATATGCCTGTTCGGCATATTAGGTACTTCCGGTATAGGTGGTGGTCTCTCATCACCGTCTTGGGAGTAAGTCTCCGATTTCTCCGACACAGAGCTCAACGTCTCTCCGGTCATAGTGTCGTTGTATGACGATGGTGCGTACATTTCTATTGTATGCGCCTTTGACGACTGACCTGCTTGTTCTGTATGGAAAATTTATATGTTTTTAATATATTTTTTAAGCTTTAAAGTGTTAATCACACACTTTGAAATTAAAAAACATATTTAGAAAACGTACAAAAATTTGAACGCAGCGGGAGTCGAACCCGCGCCTCTTGGAAAGTCCATCCCAGCTCTCTGACTACTAAGCCATGAGTTATATATCTGGCCGCATCAAATCAAATAACAAAAGTAAGTAGTAATAAGCGTATAAAAATTTTGACACAGCTAGCTAAGAACGTATGGCCTAGCGGTCTGAACGCTTCGACGGCTTCTAAAAGGCGCGGGTTCGAGTCCCGCTGCGTGTAATTTTTATACAGTGCCCAAAATGTTTTAATAATATTATTTTTTATATGCTTATTGAATAAATTACGAACTTTTAATATTAATTACACATTTTTCTTCTATAAGGCAAAATTTTAATTTTAATTTTTTAAGAATTTATGCATGTACAATATAAATAGTATAATGACATGGGATTTGAACCCATTACCTATTAAATATATTAAAAAACACCTAAAGTAATTTCTATATCTAAATATACATACTACAGTAACATTTAAAGCTACACATAACTATTAAAGCAAATAAACATTACATTAAAATTTCATCAACTAAATTCATTGCTTACTTCTGGCGTGAATAAGTTAATAAGTCGAGTTGCATATACATTTTTATAGAGTTAACATAGAGAGCCTGGTGTTAAGACACTCCGTTTACGGCGGAACTTAACGCCGAAATTTGTCTTATTAGATTATTTGTCAACTTATTCACGCGTAATATAGAATCTCTTACAACAAAATAAGTGCAGGTTCACACCCTATTAGGATAAAATTTTGAGCTTCACGTTTTCTCCTTAAAAAAAACTGTTTCCGTTTTCTTAACTCAACACATTGCATGTTGTGTGGCGGAACTAAACGCCGCGCTTTGTCTACCAGAGTAGGGAATTATAAATGAGAGAACTAAGCATTTAGACAATCCGTTGTCCTAATTTTAAACATTGCATGTTAAATGGCGGAACTCAACGCCGCGTTTTGCCTTACTAGCAAAATTTTGTTAGAATATAAAATGTTTGTCGTGGCGTAAATGAACAAGTTTGCGACAGTAATCGCAACAGGTTGTGGGTTAGACTCCCACTCGAGGAAATGACAATTTTAAATAGTATTCCGTATTTTCATTTCCTGGTAACAAGGCAAAGCGCGGCGTTAAGTTCTGCCACTTAGCACGGAATGCCTCAATCGAGATAAGAATCGTTGAAAGAACAGAGTGTCTTAACACTACGTTTGCAGGTTCTCTGCCTACCCTGCTATATACAGCGTGAAGCTAAAAAAAAAACTTACCTTTCATTCGCCTGGATCGCCTTATAAATATAAAGCATGCTAAGCAAGCAGCGTTACTAGATATCAATATGATAGCCCCTATGATATACACAGTGGATGATATTGTTATTTCCGCTGTTTCTACGTGTTCCGTCACTACGTTAAGCTCGCCTACTTCTGATGAAGCTATAAAGAAAAAAATGAAAAAGAAAATAAAAAAAATACAAATAAAATTTAAAAAAAAATTGCCAAACATGTTGATAAATTACAATCATAATAAAACACTAATAAACCCATCGCTTAATAAGTCAAGGATTTCTCATAACTTGAGGAGTGTAGGTTCGTTCCCGTTTAGGGTAAACATGTAGAGGTTATTCTTCAATCGAAAGCGGTGATATTTTTTTAATATTGGATTTTGCGAGGGTGAAAATCCTATCAGTAAGAAGGGATCTATAAGGTTCAAAGAATTAATATAAAAAGAAATACATACTTATGTATATATTAAATGAATAGCCTAGAAATTTAGGACTTAGGCATTATGTTACCATATTTTAAATATAACATAGCTTTTATATTGAAAAAGCTTTAAAAAGTGTACATAGTGACCCTCAAAGGATTGAAAAAGGGTTGAATTTAAATTTAAATTCATTATTCTTCCCGAAAAAAAAAACATTAATAATGTGTCACATAAATATATTACACAGAGTTAAACCCCACATAATGTTCAAAAATAATATATGTAAAAAAAAAAAATAATAATAAGAAGTACAAAAACTTAAAAAGCGTTCTAAGCACATCTATACACAGAACATAAAACCAACAGAGTGTCCATCGAGTCAAACCTCGTATGCGTTTGTTCGTCCGTCTGTGTAGACAGAAGCCAACCAGTAACACATTGAGTAATATTAACGCAGTACCAACTATAGTTCCAGTTATTATGAAAACTCCTGGTACGTTATATGAATTGTATTCTTCTGAACTTGATTGTACTGATGATGGTATTACATCTAGAGGGGTATATTTGTATCGTGAATAGGTTGATAAGTCAACAAAACTTGTGGGTATTTTTAAATATTGACTTTATTTTTAAAGCTAATAAATAAGTAAATTATAAAAAAAAACTCCAAAAGATTTTCAGGTAAACAAGGATTTTTAAGTGACATAAATTTAACATAAAAATAGAATTCACAATACATAAAATAGAAATGTTATTCACGTCTGGTACGCATATAGTTTTTTAAAAGACAAATCACTCTTTTTTGAAGATTGATATAAAATTGTATACATTGCAGCGGAAACTAATACTGTCGATTGTCTAAATGGGATTCGAACCCACAAACGTCGTTTGCAGTGTTAGGTATTTTGTTGTAGATTAGTGGTAACTTATAAATATATATATATATATAAACTGCTAACAACATACTATAAACACGTCAAAATTGTAAACGCTTAGATAACAACATAAAAAAATAAATTATAACATTTTATTGTTAAAAAAAAAGGTTGAAATAATGATTAATAAGGTAGAAAGAGAGAACTTACTATCTCTCTCTATTCTTCACTTTCCACCTAAATACAAGTTAGTACGTAGTAGTAGTAGAACGAAAAAATATTTTCATGAATTTTACTAAAATTTTTTCACGAGTGGGAATCGAACCCACAACCACCACGCATCACAACATCAATCCCCACGGTACCACCCTTAAAATACATCGTTAGTTAAAATTTTAAATCATCATTTTATTATTCATTTGTTCTGCGCATAAATCATCTCTATGAATATTCTATGAACCGTTTTATTTAAATACACAAATGATTTCATACATTTGCATACTTCATTATTAATCAAAATATATTATTGTGCAGTTAAATTATTTGTATTATAAAGCTTTTTGTGATGGGAAAAGCTTTTTTGGTGTAGCTTTTCAGTAAAGGCCTTCGTGGGACAAGGAACAGTTGAGTTCGATGTTTGTTCAGGGGAATTATTATTACTTTTGCCTGTTGATGAAGGATAACAAACGAGAATTAGGACCACCTGATGTTAAGTGGTCCTTCGCCCATGGACATCTACAACACCAGATGAGTTGTAAATGCGTTGCCAACCTAGTGTTCAGATGTGAGGGGAAGGAAGTAATGTAGTGTTCGCGGCAGTTCGCCATCAGAACTACCACATTCTGGGGAAAGGATGGTTGGGAATAGGGGAATGGTAATAATATTTAATTATTCTAATTTCTCCTCCCTGGTAAGTGATAGAAGGCGTAGCGTTAAGATCCGCTACCTAACACGTAATGTCTTCAATTTGGACATGAAACGGTGAACGGAGAGTTTTTTTACTAGGTTCTCTTTGCCTTGCTATGCGGGGTAAAGTGTGTAATTGCTTTTAGATATTAATTTGTATTGACCATTAGAATGAAAGCTGGATAAGTTAACAATAGATTTTCATTCAGGATATGAAAAACACATACATTTGCATAACATTAGATATTTCTTTAGGAGTTTCAAATTTTTACTCGCATAGTAGGTTCAGAAGAATCCTAGTGTTAAAACATACTGTACAAAATCGAGACATTACATATTAAGTGGCGGAACTTAACGCCGCGCATACTCTTACGAAGTAGAGAGACTATTTCATTGCGCCACGATGACCAGAATATTACTTAATAAAAACTTTTATAATATATATATACTCGTATATTTAATTTTCACGTTTTTCATGATAACACCAATACTGTACTCCATTGACTGTTTAAATATATTCCATGGTGCGTAACTGAACCCCGCAACTAACTCTATTAGATATAAAGAATACATATATTATTTACTATAATATATTAATAATAATACTTACTAAGAGTCGTAGCTTTAGTTTCATCTGGTCGATATTTACTTTGACCGATTTTGTTGATAGACATTACAGAGAAGACGTAGCCTGTGTTCTTCTCCAAGCCATGTATGGTATAAAATGTTGAATTCCGAGGCGTAACGTCTTCGTAGCGGTAGGATTCATCGTATAATTTTCTGAATAAAAATATATAATTAATATTAATAAAATTTAGTTTCATTTCATTTATTGCTCAAATGGGAATCGAATCTGCTTAATTGTCTAGAATGCATGGATAGATTTCTAAATCGTGAGTTTGAATCCTGCAAGGTGCAAAAATATCTGAATTTGGAACGATTAGGACTATAAATTTCTAAAATATTTAGCTTATGCTCATATGACAATTTTTTTTCAGTATCACACTTTTTCTCCACAAAACAGGATGAAAAAAGTGCTAGTTGAGCTTTTAGTGTCAAGACACAATGAGGAACCCAGTATTATCAACTTAATACAATATTAAAACTATTACAAAAGATACATAAATAATATTAGCAACCACAACCTTCCGCCTGATTTTCTTCATATGAGGAGAAAGTCCTTAAAATTCCATAGATACATCATGCAAGAGTCCCTCGTCTTGCATGAAGAGGAGCTCGGTACAGTACCTGGGGCTTATCACCCAAGTATGCCATAAGGCCCATTAATATGCGTAAACGCTCAAAAAAAATTTAATAATATTTGAATCTACTCCCAGCTTTATTTCTTTATATGCGAAGAAACTTCTAAGCATTCCATAAAATCACCATTGCCCATTTTGTTGTAGGCTTAAGGGGCCCTTTTATATGCACATATGCTCGCCTCCTCTGTCCAAGCCCCTCTCTCTACCTAACCATAAATAAACTTACCGATATCGTATTCTGTACCACGAAAACAGTCCTCCGTCGAAACCAGGCACCCAGGAGAGTGATACTGAGTTGTATGTCACATTAGTTACAGCGATTGCAGATACTTGGTCTGAAATAAGATGAAATATTAAGTATGAAATGAAATCTATATATAAATACGTGAAGGAAAAACTTTATATCCCTTTTTACGAAAAGTACGCGGACGGAGGAGCATGAAACTCGGCACACTTATAGTTTATATAGAGAAAGAGTGTAGAATGCTAACATTTTTTTTTAAATAATGCATAAAAAGTATATTAAATTAATAAAATAAATGTTACACACACTAACATGGTTTGACATCCATGTTTATATAAAGTGATATATACATTGCTTAAGACATGTTTTTGATATTAATTTTGCCTCTATCTATATTATCCAATAAAAAAATAAATGCCATAGATGAAAAATCTAAATATAAGAGTAGTTTTTGGGTAATTTCGATATATCGAAATATTTTTAAACAAATTTCAATTCCGCATAATTTTTTACTGGGTGAAATACTTTTGACGATTCTTTTTTTTTATGAGAGCTAGTGCTTCTATTGTGGTCCCATTTAAATTTAATTAAGATCTTGCAAGTAATTTTTGAGTTATTCGTAATATTTGTATTTTTTGGTGGATTTTATTTGAAGTATGTTTTGTATAGGCTCGAAGTAAAGAACGTAAGTGGATTTTGACACAACTGCCTACCTATTCTATTATGCACGAAAAAGCGTGAAGCTAATATGATATCATATTATTATAATATGAAAACCAAAATCCAGTCAGTTAAAGATGTATTGAATTAGGATATGACTGTTCACTCATGTCATGAATATCGAGCCTACATTACCATATCATATGAATAATTTAGAGAGAATCAGCGTTGAACAAACAAACTGTGTTATTTTATATATATTTATATGTGTTTGAATATATTTCTTTAGTTTCTATGAAAATTGGAAATATTTCTGAGGAAATACCAAAAATATACCTAATAAAAACCAAAAATATATTTTGGTTTTTATTAGGTATATAGATATGTGTAAAAACGTAGCAGGATTCGAACCCACGCCTCTTAGACACCGTCTAATTGTTATGCCGATTATGATATGCGTTACTAATAATATGTATATATACCATCAATTTGTTTTCTTAATAGTTAATAAGTAGTCTGATTTTTTAAAATTAGCCTTAAGAAAATGTTACCGCAAAACGCACTTAAATTTAATAATCCATACTTTACATATATACATAGCTTCACGCTGTATCCCACATATAGCAGGGTAGACAGATGGAACCTAGTGTTAAGACACTCCGTTCCCCTCCTTCCCCGAGTGGCGGACCTCAATGCCCCGCTTTACCTTGTTACCAAACCCAGGAAATGAATATTTCCATTTCCTGGAGTGGGAATCGAACCCACAACCTGTCGCGCACAGGCGTTAAAATAGATTAAATATTACAAAAAACTACTCACCAGGCGCACTAGTAACGTCTAACTTAACAGACACTGTACTAAAACCTAAATCGTTTCTCGCACCACACTCATAGGAACCATAATCCATAGACCCAATATCATTTATGAGAAGAATCGACGTATATGTTATGGGGTCATTTTTGTGGAATTCTGCGAAAAATTTCGTTGAAGTGTTGACTGGGAGCTTTGCCCCGTTCCTTGACCATGTGAAGTTAGGTGCTGGTGCTGATTTACATCTAAAAATTATAAATAGATTTAGTAATTATTAAATAATGATTAATATTAAGATTATATATGTTGTGGTTTGGTAAAGAGAGGAGCTTAAATTATGGAGGTAAAGCTTAATGTATTTTAAAGGGGCCCTTAAGTTACTCTTGGGTAGTTAATGTACTATAGAAACTTAATATTGAAATAATGATTGATGATTAATATTATATTATAAATTGTTATGGTTAGGTAGAGAGAGGAGTTTGGATGGTGGAGGGGTTAACGCAGTTTAAAGGGCCCCTTAAGTCTACACTAGGATCACAAGTTCCATACATTGCTCCTAGAATGAATGATCATTTTACATTATTTTCATTTCCCCAATTTAATTAGATAAAACGTAGCGTTAAATACAACCACTTAACACACGATGTTTCAGATTCAGGCAAAAATCGGCGAATGGAGTGTCTAGACACTAAGTACACTCTATCTTGCTATCGAAATAAGCTGTTGAGTTTCTCTCTTCTCAGCAGAACTGCCTTACAATTCGGTGGTAGCTTCCGTTAGGACTGACACTACTGACATCTTTTGTAAATTGACGATTCAAAAGTACTTGTGTCTAATTGAATAAAGAATATTTTGATTGTGATTTTGATGAGATTGAAAGAATTAAACTATCCGTTACGTATATTCTTAAAGCAATCTTATGTCGTAAGTCTCACTGAAAAATTCTTCCAATATTTGAACATAGCAGAAATCGAACCTGCACTGTACCAAAAACGGCACAAAACATCAATATGATACCTTATAATACACATAACACGTATATTTCAAACTAATTTACCAATAAAAGCATTTAGATTAGCTTTGCAAAGGAATTAGTGACGTGCAGTTGTTAAACAGAGCTAATCAGATAGTAAATAAAATGATAACCGGCTAACAATGTGGTGATACGATTTTGATTATGTTGTTACTTTAAATTTGAATATTAATAGCTAAATATTGTGAATATGGGAACAAATTGGTTTGTAAAGTAAACTATATGGTAGGATAGTCATGGATTACTTAGTGTTGAGACACTCCGTTCTCTGTTTTACGTCAGAATTTGTGACGTTGTGTTTTAAGTGGCGGAACTTAACGCCGCGCTTTGCCTTACTAGGGCAGGTATGTTAAAATTATTAATATATAACCGTTTTGTGTGTAAAGAGTTCATAACCTAACCTCGTAATCGAGTAGTATTTCAGGATATATTGAAATTGTTTTGATAAAAAAAAATGTATCCTATGGCTTTTTTAATACCTCTAAGATATACCCACATATTGGGTGATTGCCCCCTACACGAGTACGAAAGAGTGAAGGTGGAAACAGAGCTGGGCGTAAGAGCAAACAAGGACAGATTCGGAGTACTATTAAAAAATTCGGAAACTAGGGAGGCATTTTTAAAGTCAGTGTGTGTAGAAAAGTTATAGATGCGAATAAATAGGGTGTGAATGAGATGGAATTTTTGTGCGGAAATTATTGTATTTGTTGAATAATTTGTTTAATTAATGAATTTATTGTAGTCAAAATTTTGAATCTTTAGGCCTTTAAATTGTTGTATTTGTAAGTCTCTGATTATGTCAGAGGGACCCTGCATTATTATTAAAAAAAAAAAATACCTCCTAGAATATCGTTTGAGTAGTTTTGACGTGAAAGCGTAACAAACGAACATATATTCACATTTATATTATTAAAATATAAGTAGGGATATACATACAAAGACACTTACTTGCAAATCAACCTGCCAACCTGACCAACATTGGACGCGGATTTGGCCAATGTTGGTGACGTGTCCATTTCCGGTTTGAACTTCACCACCAACATGACATCTTCACTGGCTTCCTGTCCAATGCCATTGTTGGCGATACATTTGAATAGGCCAACGTCTTCTCGGGTAGCTTTTTGTATGGTGAGGTAGCTAGTGTGGTTTTTGGGGTCGAAGGCCATGGAACGGGAGGCCATGTCGTAGTCGCTTCTTACCCATTTTATGCTGTCCGCTGTGAGAGGGTTGCCTGGTGGGGAAATAGATTGATATAGGCAAATAAATATTAGTATTTTTATTTCCTCGCTCTGGCAGAACAAAACGCGGCGTTGGGTTCCGCCACTCGACGCGTCTCAATTTGACGGAAAGTGGGTAATGGAAATTTTAAGAGAACGGAGTGTCTTAACCAGTGGGGAGGCGTCCATACAACACGGTCCCCACCGGCTTGCCGTAATTTTTAAAATACAACTATGAGACCGGAAAAGTCGCCAGGAAAATGTGGAACTCAAATCGTAATTAAATTTGCAAAAAAGGTCAAGAAAGGTGGGGAGTAAAAAAAAGGTTGCCAGAAGAATGTTGGGTATAAAATTATATTTGTAATTCC
This sequence comes from Philaethria dido, assembly GCA_033558755.1. NCBI lineage: Eukaryota > Metazoa > Arthropoda > Insecta > Lepidoptera > Nymphalidae > Philaethria > Philaethria dido. The sequence goes on from JAKGSA010000872.1 coordinate 102,273, forward strand.
GATCGAAATATTAAGATTTGAGGAAAGTATTCAATAAAGGCTCTACTTGACCACTTTTTTTTACCAGTTTTTTTTTTAGTGTTACTTGTTGTTGTTGTACTTTTTTTTTAGTGTTTAGACACTCCGTTTTCCACTTTCCCACCAAAATCAAGACATTATCAGCAGGAGAGTGGCGTAACTCAACGTTGCGTAATATAATACCAGAGTGAAGAAATTAAATAATTTAAATATAATTTTTATCCGAGTGGGAATCAAACCCACAACCAATTGCATTTACAGTCTACGCTATTCTCCACCTAGTTTTACGTAATGGCACGAAATACAAACAAAATATTTAAGAAAAATTTTAAATAGAAAATCTAAAGCATATAAAATCGTTGCGGTAGCGTTATATTTAAAAACATATCTTCTCTTGATTCTAATAAGATACGTGTTTGGAATTTACTTTTACGCGAGATTGCCATTTTAACTGACTTCTGAAAAAGAGGTTCTCGATTTGACTGTATTTTCTGGATGAATCGATTTTGATGATTTTTTATATGATAACTAGTAATCGAGGGTTAAAAATTTTAAAAAGGTAAGCCGGTAACGTCGATCCCGCATATAGCAGGGTAGGCAGAGGGAACCAGAGAACCTAGTGTTAAGAGACTCCGTTCCCCACTTTCCGCCGAATTGAGGCATTGCGTGCTCCCTGTAAGTGGCGGAACTTAACGCCGCGCTTTGCCTTGTAAGAATCGAACCCACAATCTGGCGCTATTACAGTCGCTAGTGCCTCTATGCCACGACAGGCGTTATATTTAGTGAAGCCGGTATATATTAAGGGAAGCCGGTATAGGATGTTAAGATATTTAGCAATTTCATCAAGAAAAAAATAATTCATTGTTTAAAAATAAACCGGTTTAAAAGTCAATGGTACTGAAATTATTATGAACTTACCGTCAGCAGTGCAAGATAATATAGCATCTTCATTGGCATCAGCTATCTCATTTTGGCCCACGGATTTTATGCTTGCAGGATCTGAAACAAATATATAGATTAGTACTTTCAATAATGATTTTATATATGAATTTTATATATGGCGGAAAGTGGGAAACGGAGTGTCTTAACACTAGGTTCCCTCTGCCTACGCTGCTATATGTGGGATACAGCGTGAAACTATGTATGTATGTATGTATGTATGTATGTATTTAAATAATGATTGAATTGAGAATGGAAGCTGTAAATTTAGTTAGTGATGAAGAAATTAATTATATGTCGACATTTTTAGTAGGTAGTATTCAGTTTTAGACAGGGAGAACCCAAGCTCTGTTAACTGTTTCGAATTCGAGACACTGCATTGATCAGCGCAACTTAACGCCGCAATTCTCAAATTGACTACAAAAATAAAAAAAAATGAACTCCCTAATAAAATTTTAAAGTAAAAAAATAAATATTAGTTACTTATATATAAGTATTCCATTAAATGACGTTTCTCTCAGTATCAAGGCAGTCTTACACTGAAAACTACTTACAATCTTTCATTATTAAGGCTATGTCGGTATTCCTTTGGAAATGTAACCGATTTTATGAAGTAGTTAGTTATTTAATATATTTGTGATATTTTTTTCTTCACGCTGTATCCCGCATATAGCAGGGTAGGCAGAGGAAGCTAAAGAACCTAGTGTTAAGACGCTCCGTTCTCTTTTAACATATCCGTTCCCCACTATCGATACTTGTGATTATATATTAAAATATGATTATTCTTTAATTAATTTTAAAATTCTCATTATTTATATATTCGTAACGGACGTGAAAATTTGAAGACAAAGTGCTGCGTTCAGTTCCGCCAGTTAATTCAAATTCAAGTGAAAAGCGGCGAACGCGGTGTCTTGACTTTACGTTCCTTTTTTTTGTTTCTTTTTTTTTATGGATAACGGATGGCAAACGAGCAGAATGACCACCTGATGGTAAATGGTTACATTCGCCCATGAACATCTACAACATCAGAGATGTTGTAGATGCGTTGCCTACCTAGAGGATACAGATGGAAGGGGAGGACAATGTAGTAGTCCGCTATCGGAACCACCACATTTTGGGGAAAGGATGGGTGGGAAAGGGGCTTACATGCCATCGAACCGGAACACATCAATCATATCTTTCTGATTACTTTCCTTTACAGGATAAAGCATAAAACTGTATTTAAGGAAGATCAATACACACGCAGCGTCTCGAATTGTGAACGGTGAGTTAAAAGTGAGTATCTTAATACAAGCTTCTCTGTGTCCTTTGCACAGCGAAAGCGTGAAAAAAGACAATTGGGGGGTCCTCATGCTTTACGTGACCTTCCTCCAGTATCACTAATACTGTTCTCGAAGGTCAACCGAGACCTGCTCCTACCTCTCTTGCCACTCACCTTTGCTTCATATATCTTTCTTACCATTCTTTCGCTATACGAGTATTATTTCTGATTACCTCGGGATAAAGCGTGAAGCTAAGTAAAGTAAGTGTGAAATCCTATAGTATTACAAATCTCGTGTAACAACATCTCTGATCATGTCAGAGGGAATTATATATAAAATTTAAATAAAATAAATACTTACAATGAACGTTAACGGATATGTTAACAGTGGCTGCTCCTTGGGAATTAACCGCTTCACATGTGTATATACCTGCGTCATGTCGGGATAGATGAGTCATGTTAAGCATACTGCCTTCTGATATGATTCTGTCATCTGTAAGAGATATAATATATTAAAATATATAATTATTATCAATCGTTAAATTGTTATTCAGCGTTAAGTTACGCCACTCAACACACATTGTCTCAAATTTTAGATGGAAAGTGGAGTGTTTAGACACTAGAACTAGCTGCGTCCAATGTACACCAGTGAAGAAAATTTGGGAGTGTGATTGCAGTAAACCCGTTGACGCGTTAATAACGCGTTGCCTAGCAACGTATATATCATCCTTACTAATATTATAAATGTGAAAGTAACTCTGTCTGTCTGTCTGTCTGTTACGCTTTCACGCCTAAACCACTGAACCGAGTTTGATGAAATTCGGTATGAAGATAGAACTAAACCTAGGAAAGGACATAGGATACATTTTATCGCGAAAAAAATGATAGAGGAGGTTGAAATAGGGGATGAAAGTTTGTATGGAAGTTCCTTATTGTCAAACATAAAATCATGTTTAACTGTTTACAACTTCACCACATAAACCACTTAACCAATTTTGACAAATAGTCTAGACCTTAGGAAAGACTATAGGATACTCCTTATCATATCGCGCGATATAACCGAATTTCACGCGGGCGAAGCCGCAGGCGGAAAGCTAGTTTTATATAAACATGGATATCAAACCTACCATGGTTTCGTGTCGCGTTTACAGTCACATCTTTGTGCCTCTGCGTCCTAGACCTTATATATTATATTGGTATATAATATTATTAATTTATTTAAGCCTCGGTTAAAGCAATATTTTGGTATGTTTGTATCGTAAATTTAATCCCGTTGAATAATTTAACTTGTTAAAGTACACTTTCAAGTTTCAAGTAATTAATGCGAGAGCGATCGATGGGCAAATGTTGATGTTACTATGACGTTTTATTTGCATTGCAATATTATGGGGTTAGTATCTGTATATCGATACGAGTAAAGTGACTTTTATATTACTAAAGACAACGCGTTGTTAACGCGTCAACAGGGACACTAGTTAGAATAAAAAAGCTAGAAAATGTACAACAAAATATGAATTTTAATAGAAAACATATTTTTACGTATCGTTTGTTCCAATACAATATTTTGTTATCTAAAATATAATACGTTATTGCTTTTTAGTTCACCGAGTATTGTCATATTATGAAATAATTTGATTTTGAATTGTGAAACGTTGGCAATTCTTTTTATCCGAATTCAAAAAAGCAGGTTATCAATTCGACTGTATCAATTTTGATAAATACTTTTTTTTAAATGATAGCTAGTATTTTTGATATGATCACGAATATGATGTTTGGGTACGTCAAGAGGATGAGTGATGAGAAAGATATAGGAAGAAAAGGTGAGCGGCAAGAGAGGTAGAGGGAGACCTCGGTTGACCTTCGAGAACACAGTGTCAATGATACTGGAGGAAGGTTACGTAACAAGCGTAAGGACCCCTCGGAGGGCATGCATGAAGAGGTTAATGACTGTGGACGAGGCGAAAGAGGTATGCAGGACCGTGGCGTTTGACCCTCCGCTCTCTATGACTACCCCGCTAGGGACAAAGCGTGAAGTTAAGAAATCCCATTTAAATTTAATTAAGATTTGACGAGTGGTTTTGGAGTTATTCGTAATAAAGTATTTTGTAGTGCATTTTATTTGAAGTCGTTTTTCTTTTGTTGTTAAAAAATTTATTGTAGTTTGTATTATTATATAATGAAAGAATTTGATTGCCAGATGTGAAACCTTGGTGATTCTTCTTATGACAATACTGGGTTTGGTAACAAGGCAAAGCGCGGCGTTGAGCTACGCCACTCAGCACGCAATGCCTCAATTCGGCGGAAAGTGGGGAATGGAGTGTCTTAACACTAAGTTCCCTCTGCCTACCCTGCTATATGCGGGATACAGCGTGAAAGTATGTATGTATGTTATATTATGCTACCACGGTAAAGTGAGACAGCGACTGATTGCAAACGCGATTGATCGTGGGTTCGATTCCCACTCGCGACTTCTTCGCTCTGTTCCACATAAACCAAGTCGTAGGATAAAGCTAGTGTTATACAAGAATGGTTATTGCCTTTTATTATATATGCATATTTTTATTTTATAGTAGCTCAGTACGCAAATGATGATAAATTACCAAAGTTTTCGATTTCGACACTTAATTAGGTTGTTATTAAGCTGCAAGCATATATGAGTTGCTACTTAAAAGATATATGTATCAGTGGCAAATCCATATAGCACGGTTCCCACCGGCTTACCTTTTGTATCAATTTTATTATAATCAATGAATGGCGGATGTACTAATATACTAAAGATTACATATATACAAAAACGAGACAATAAAATCAGAATCGGAGTGAAATTGCTAAAAAAACTACGAGAGCTAAAAAAATGTCTGTCGTGGCGCAAAGGCACAAGCGTGGCTGTAAACGCGACAGGTTGTGGGTTCGATCCTCACTTCAGGAAATGTGAAGTTTAGTATTTTAATTTCCTAGGTTTAGTAACAAGGCAAAGCGCGGCGTTGAGTTTCGCCACTCAGCACTCAATGTCTTGATTCGGCGAAAAGTGGGGAACAGAGTGTTTTAACACTAGGTTCCCTCTGCCTACCCTGCTATATACGGGATACAGCGTGAAGCTAAAAAAAGCTAAAAAAAGGTCGCTAAGAAAGCATTCTATACCGTCATCACATACTGGCTTACCTTTAAATGTATACCGGCTTCCCTAAATACACCAGCATCCCTAAATCTACCTTACCATATAAATGCGATGATTGTGGGTTTGATTCCCATTCGGGGATTATATTTTATATCCATTTCCCCGTTCTGGTAAGCCAAAACGCGGCATTATTTATATCAAAATAAGTCAAAAAGGGGAGAACGAAGTGACTAGACACTAGGCTCTCTGTAATTACTATATAAATACGTGATAAAGCATAAACCTAAAGAAAGTTCCAAAAACAGTACACCATTATAGAACCTTTGTCAGTCATTAATTATAAAAAATAAATTTAAAAAAAAAAACTTTATATATACTGAAAGCTCGAGAGAAAATTTAATGAGGGTAATTTAAATATAAAGTCATACGTATTTGGGTACAGACCATCGTGGTGCAGTGGCTCTCTCTGACTGTAAATGGGATTGGTTGTGGGTTCGATTCCCACTGGAGGAAATTATATTTATAATCAAGATTTAAATAACGACTTTTAAACGTCTGTCGTGGCGTAGAAGCACGAGCGTGTGACTGTTACCGCGACAGATTGTGGGTTCGATTCGCACTCCAGGAAATGGAATTTTTCATTTCCTGGGTTAGGTAACAAGGCAAAGCGCGGCGTTGAGTTCCAGCACTCAGCACACAATGCCTCAATTCGGCGGAAAGTGGGGAACGGAGTATCTTAACACTAGGTTCCCTCTGCCTACCCTGCTACATGCGGGATACAGCGTGATGCTATGTGTGTATGTAGCTAACAAAAAAATAGGCCGAAAGCTCGAGGGAACACTTTAATGAGGGCATATTAAATATATAAATATATATGAATGTACGTATATGTGTGGCAATTTTATACTTCACAGAAGACCGTTTATACTTCATTATCTAATAACTCAAAAAAACGAGGTTCTCTATTCTGTATTTTTTATGTGTGTTACCGCGTAACTTTTTACTGGTTGAGTGTCCTCGCTGACGCGTTAACAACGCGTTGTCTTTAGCAATATACGATCGTCGTATATGTCACTTTATATAAACATGGATGTCAAACCATGTTAGTGTGTGTAACATTTATTTTGTTAATTTAATATACTTTTTATGCATTGTCTGAAAAAAAATATTAGCATTCTGCACTCCTTCTCTATATAAACTATAAGTGTGCCAAGTTTCATGCTCCTCCGCTCGCTTAATTTTCGTAAAAAGAGGTACAAAGTTATTGCTTCACGTATTTATATATAGATCCTGTTTTATATGATACCTAGTGTTTCAAATCACTCTTTTTCTTCCCCGAATCGAACTTGACTTGAAGCAAATGTTTTTTCTCAACTTCACGCTGTATCCCGCACATAGCAGGTTACGCAGCGGGAACCAGAGAACCTAGTGTTAAGACATTCCGTTCTCTTAAGATTTCCGTTCCCCACTTTTCACCGAATTGAGGCATTGCGTGCTGAGTGGCGGAACTCAACGCTGCGCTTTGCCTTATTATGCAAGGATTTGTATTTTTTTTTCAGCTTCACGTTGTATCCCGCATATAGCAAGGTAGGCAGAGGGAACCTAGTGTTAAGACACTTCACTTTCCGCCGAATTCAGGCATAGCGTGCTGAGTGGCGGGACTCAACGCCGCGCTTTGCCTTGTTACTAAACCCAGGAAAATGAAAAAATCCATTTCCTGGAATGCGAATCGAACCCACAACCTGTCGCGTTTACAGTCGCTTGTGCCTCTGCGCTACGACAGGCGTCATATTATTTATTATTATAAATCAACGTGTGATTTCGACATATAATTTAATATTTTATCACAAAAGGGTTGTTTTAACTTAAATAATTATATTTATTTACTCAAATTGTTTTGTTTTCGGTTAAGGGTTCATAATAACTTTTAATAGGATTAACACTAAATATAGGATTTGTTTAAGTAACTCTGTGACACGCAATTTTGGCAAATATTAAATGAAAGGAAAGTGGGGAACGGAGTTGTTGCAAGAGAACGGAGTGTCTTAACACTAGGTTCTCGGTTCTCTCTGCCTACACTGCTATATGCGGGATACAGCGTGAAGCTAAAAAAATATAATGTGGAAAATTTATCTATATATATTATAATTACTTGAAGCAATAACTTTGTATCCCTTTTTAAAAAAATTACGCGGACGGAGGAGGATTAAACTTGGCACACTTATAGTTTATATAGAGAAGCAGTGTAGAACGCTAACATTTTTTTTAAAATAATGCATAAAAAGTATATACTGTATTGCTGGTTAGTCAAAGAGAACCTAGTGTCAAGACACTCCCCGTTCACCGACATCCGTCTGAATTTAAGAAATTATGTGTTAAGTGACGGAACTCAACGCCGCGCTTTAACTTATAGGGATGGAATAATAAAAATAGTTTAAATATATTCTTTCCCCTGAGTGTGATTCGTACTCGCAACTAATCGCTTCTACAGTCACTGTCCCACTGCGCTACGATGGTTTCTTTTAAATAGGTCTATAGTCTAGTCTTTTCTTGTTATAGGATTTTTTTTTGAACGAAGAAAGATTATTAACTAGAATACGTAGGTTGAAATCCGACCTTACTAAATTTAGATACTTCTTATATTACAGACTAAAATAACTTTAAAATACAAGATTAGAACAAAAACTAAAAGAAACCCCTACGCAATAATTATACGTAAATAAAAAAACTATATTCAAATTTATGCTAAAACCGCCTTACATTACCCTGGAGAAGAGCTGATACTATTTAAAGAAAATTGCGATGACGGCTGCTAGACCGATTTTTACCAAATTTGTACCATAACAAAAAAAAATGGCTTTTAAATGAAGAGAACCGCATCAAAATCGGCCCATCTGTCACACTTATCGATATCTTTTATTGAAGATATATTTATTTAGGTCAAATTATACAATATCTTTAGAAATCGTAGTCTAGACTACGATGTTATTCTGATGTATAAGCTATATTATTGTAAAATTTCATCTAAATCTGCTTAGTTGTTGCTATGTGAAAGAATAACCATTGTCACAAACATTTCTAGTATCCCACGACTTCGTTACGTGGACTACAAATCTCAAAACCCGTTAACCTTAGAAATCCTGTCTTAGTGCCCCTCTACACTCCCCAAAGGAGTTTACATACCAATAATATCATAATATACCATAATTTCAGCACTCTATGTGCAGTAGTTTCGCCTGTACGTTGTCTGCCAATCATACATACATACATAGCAGAGTAGGCAGAGGAAACCTAGTGTTACGACACTCCGTTCCCCACTTCTCTGTCAATCAATCAGTATCAAAAGCGTTTTATATATACTAGCTATCATCCACGGCTTGGCTCGCGTGGTCGAAGGCAGTCCATATTACATACTATAGATGTTATGTAGATTTTTTTTGATAAATAATCTGAGCTGCCATTTTTTTTAATTTAGTTTTTTTAAGTATTCTATGTCCTTTTTAATACTTCTACGAATTTGGTTGGGTAATTCTGACGTGAAAGCGTAACAAACAAACATACATTCACTTTTATAATATTAGTAGGTATGAAACAAGGCAAGGCTACGTTGAACTCCGTCACTTAGCAAGTAATACCTCAATTCAGCGGAAAATGGGGAACGGAAGCGTTAAAAGAGAACGGACATTGAGTGTCTTAATTCTAGATTCTCTGGTTCCCTCTGCTTACCCTGCTAAAAAAATATATACATATATGGGATACTTACTGATAGTACTATACGACGATTGCGTTATAGGAAGGCCATCTTTTGTCCATGTATACGTAATGCTTCCAGGGTTGCCTTCAGCTCGTAGCATAATGACTAGGGGCTCGTTTTCCACTCCTACAGTAGTGTATGGGGTGGTTTCGTCGAATATTGGTGCATCTGTGAACAATAGATTGAATTAAATATATATATATATATATATATTTATTTATTTCTAATATTAAATTATCTTTATATTATGTATATACGTGAAGCAAAAACTTTGTATCCCTTTTTACGTAAATTACGCGGACGGAGGAGCATGAAACATGGCACACTTATAGTTTATATAGCGAAGGACTGACTGATACTTTTTAAAATAATACATAAAAACATATTAAATTAATAAAATAAATATTATACACACTATAGTTTGACATCCGTGTTTATATAAATTGAAATATACGTTGCTAGGCAACGCGTTGTTAACGCGTCAATGAGCACACTAGTATCGTCGCATAGCACGGTAAACAGAGAGAACCTAGTTCGCAAATTTCTGTTCAAATTCGAGACATTGAGTGTTAAGTGGCAGCACCGAATCAAAACCACGCTTTATCTTAAAAGGGTAGTATTATGAAAATAATTTAAATATAACAACTTCCCCGAAAGGGAATTGAACCCACAACCATGGCGTTTACAGTCGCACGCTTTCACACTACGATGGTGTATAATAAATTTTATATATAAATTGAATTTATATTCTTTTTAGTTAATAGCTTATTTATACATACATACATACATACATAGCTTCACGCTATATCCCGCATATAGCAGGGTAGGCAGAGCGAACCTAGTGTTGCCACACTCCGTTCCCTCTCTCCGCCGAATTGAGGCATTGCGTGCTGAGTGGCGGAACTCAACGCCATATATAATAATATAATAATAAGTATGTATTTAATATGGACACAAAGTCGAAGTGAAAAAGAATTAGCTAGTAAAAAGCTACGAATGAAGCTTTTAAAGCTTCAACTTTAAAAGCACTATGTCATTTATGTTATTTGAATAAAGTTTTACTGTTTTTTGTTTATTTATTTATTTACTGAGGACTAACGCCTGTCGTGGCGCAGAGGCACAAACGTGCAACTATAAACGCGACAGGTTGTGGGTTCGATTCCCACAGAAAATGGAATTTTTCATTTCCTGGTTTTGGTAACAAGGCAAAGCGTGGCGTTGAGTTTCGCTACTCAGCACGCAATGTTTCAATTCGGCGGAAAGTGGGGAACGGAGTGTCTTAACACTAGGTTCCCTCTGCCTACCCTGCTGTATAAGGGATACAGCGTGAAGCTATGTATGTAGTTACTATAAAAATATTAGTGGCGGTGTCAGTCTCACCGACAATGCGGAATACGACAGTGCGGAAAGAAGAGAACGGAGTGTTTTAGCACTAAGTAATGAAACTGCTTAAAAACCAACATATTTTTCATTGAAACAGACAATTATAAGTCAGTCGTCAGTTAAAATAAAAATAGTCAGTTAGTCTTACAAAACTGACATTTCATGTTAATTGACTGACATTAAAAGACATTTTCATACTAAAATAACAAGCTTGTCTACGTTGATCATATCTAAAGACGTGAAAAGCTTATCCAAAGAGCAAAGCCTTAAGAAACTATTCAAATAAGTGCACAGCAAACTGTATAACCAGCGAGCCAACAAGCGGACGCCTTTTAATACGAATTTCTGATGAAAATTTTACTATAAATGTTTACAAACTAGTTAATTTTGCTTCAGTTTCACGGTTTTAGTGTAGGCAGAGAGAATTTAGAGTTAAGACACTCCGTTCTCCGCTTTCCAATAAAAATCTAGAGTGTTGAAATTTTTCATATGTTAGTTAGCGAACTATGAATTATGAGATATTTTGTGTAACTCTACGTTGCATTTCGTTTTAGTAGAGCGAGTAATGTGAAAATAATTTAAAGTAAATTATTTCTCTGAGTGGGACTCGAACTCATAATCAATTGAGTCAGCTAGACGCTGTCTCACTACGCCACGATGACCTTCATGTTTTTTTTATCTTCACGCTGTATCCCGCACATAGCAAGGTAGGCAGAGGGAACCAGAGAACCTAGTGGTAAGACGCTCCGTTCACGTAAGATTTCTGTTCCAACACTTTCCGCCGAATTGAGGTATTGCGTAACTGAGTGGCGGAACTCAACACCGCAATTTGCCTTGATACCAAACCCAGGAAATGAAAATAATAAATAATTTATTATTATTAGTAGAGTATTACTATTTAAATCTTGAGCCATCTTAAAAATACTTTCGTGAGAACAAAAAACTAATTCCTTTTAAGATGTTGTTAAATGTAAATAAAAAGTGAAGGAAAAACTAAGAAAACGCAAAAACAACGAACAAAGTGTATAAAAGAAGATTAACTCATGGAACTTTGAGTCTTGAGTCATTGTTGTTGTGGACACCTACAGACTTAATACTAATTATGTTTTTAATATGAAAAATTGAGGCATTGGCTGCTGAGTGGCGGAACTCAACGCCGTGCTTTGCATTGTTAAACCCAGGAAACGAAAATACTAAGCTTTGCGCCACAACAGGCGACAGCACGCAATGCCTCAATTCAGAGGAAAATGGGGAATGGAGTGTCTTAAGATGTCGGTTCTCAGGTTCCCTCTGCCTACCCTGTTATATGCGGGATACAGCGTGAAGTTAAAAAAAATGTCTGAAAATTTATAATAAAATATATATAGATAAGTAAGTAACAACAAAGTTATAGTGAACCTAAAGAAAAAACATATCGAGGTCGTACTCATTTACACGTACGTATAAAGTGCTGGCAGAAGTGAGAATTGTAATATATTATATTTATATATATAGTATGGGTCACAGTAAAAAAGGCTTTGCTATTCATTTTTAAAGGCCTAGCTCTATTATGATAAAGTACGGCGTTGAGTTCTACATTAACACATACTGTCGATTTTAGACGGATAGTGGAACACGGAGTGTCTTAACACTAGTATAGGTTCTATCTGCGTTTTTGTTATGTGAGATGAAGAATGAAGCGGGAAAATATAAGTATTTCACGTATAATCATTCTCTGAATGGGAATCGAACCTACAACCATTGCGTTTTGTTCAATGCTGTTCCATTGCGCCACTATGGTCTACCTTAATGTCTAAATATATATAGAAAGAAAACGAAATGAAAAGCATTATTATAAAACGTATGAAAATTTTGAATATAGCGGGACTCGAATCCGCGTCTCCAGAAAACTGTTAAAGTAGAACATATGGCTTAGTAGTCAGATCACACGGTTTTCAAGTAGCGTGGGTTCGATTTCCGCTAAGTTTATATTTTTTTAATTTTTTTTAAAGATGTTTTTCTTATTTTAGATGTGGTTAACACTTCAAAAGTAGTAAAAAAGAGAACAGTGTGTCCTTTTCCCTATAAAAATACAAAAAGCTTAAAAAAAAACATTCATATCATACATTTCAATAAAGTTCTTAAGAAATAATCAAACATATATACATACATAACACTTTAAGTGTCAAAGCGTCGTGCACACTTCGCTGTAACGCTTCGTTCAGTGCCTGGCATGTATATACCGCGGCGTTGTGCTCCTTCGTTATGTTCAACTTCAATTCTATTGTCGATACTGTGCCGCCATGTAAACCCTTTTTGAGCTGCATTGGTAGACCTGTGGAATGTTTAAAAATTGTTATTTATATGAAAAAAAGGTTTGATTGATGTTATCAATAGCTTTCCTTAAGGCGAGTGGTTGTCAATTTGATTATCACTCAGGAGAATTATTGTTTAAATTATTTTCATTTTTTACCGCCCTAGAAAGACAAAACGCGGCGTTAAGATCCGCTACTCAACATCCAACGTTTTGAAAGTCATGTAATGTAAGTCAAATGCTCAAAAGCGCGGCTTTGAGTTCCACCACGCAACACGCAATGCCTCAATTCCGCGGAAAGTGGGGAAGAGGTTAAAAGAGAACGGAGTGTCTTAACACTAGGTTCTCAGGTTCCCTCTGTCTACCCTGCTATGTGCGGGATACACCGTGAAGCTAAAAAAATATGTATATGCAAGTCTACTAGTCTAAGTATCCATTCCTGGTACAAATATAGTTAAATTAAAAACGATGAATACTCACCTTGCACTGGAATACCATCTCGCCACCAAGATAGAACCGCCGGTGGATTGCTAGATGCAGCATCGCAATATAGTGTAGCTTCGATTCCCGGTTTAAGCTCTTCTGGTTGAGCTCTCACTTTGACAGCTTCTGGTGCAACTGTGAAAAAAAATGTTTGTTTATTCAAAAAATCTAATTATATAGAAGATTCTGGTAAGTTAAGTTTGGCGTTGGGTTACGTGACTCAACATGTAATGTTTTGAGTTCATACGGAATACTAGTAACAAAAGGATTCTCACTCCAGGAAATGTAAAAGTTTAGTATTTTCATTTCCTGGGTTTCATGACATGGCAAAGCGCGGCGTTGAGTTCCGCCACTCAGCACGCAAAGCCTCAATTTAGCGGAAAGTGTGTTAACGGAGGAGGAGTGTCTTAACACTAGGTTCTCTTTACCTACCGTACTATACAAGATAAAACCTAATGAGTTCTTTGATTTTCGCGATTATTACATATATTAAATGAAACTATTTTAACCGGATTGATCGCGTATATTTTAGTATTCGGAAATACGATGATGATGATTAGTCCGACCGATTTCGGCCATGGCGACCGCTTCGGCTCCCTATTGGTTATCGGCGCTGATGCGCTCGAAGATGGCTGATGTAGCCAATCTTATAGGTGAATTGACGTGCACACAGAGCGCACGTTAATTCCCCATTGACATAATTATAATGAATGGCAGCAGGTTGTCGGAAATACATTCTTATTATTATTAATATGAAATAAATTCGGAAATACATGCAGACTGTGTACTACTGTGTCCGAAACGTCGGGTTTCTAAAAATGTATTTCCAAGTACTAAAATATACGCGATTAATCCGGTTAAAATAGATAAAGCCTGTCTATATTTTTAATAATACGTTTCGTATCTCACAAAACAATTATAGTGGATACCAAGTTTCCAAGTAACGATTTAACAGCACAAAGACTTTTACTTCAAATGAAATTCTACAAGTTGGAAATTAACTAATCGATATTTTCACTTACGAATAGTTTGCTTACAGATAACTTTTAGATTACTTCATAAAAGTATTTTGACGGATATAAGTGTATACTCGTATATCGTTCGGAAAGTGGTGAACGGAGTGTCTCGACACTAGGTTCACTACCACACAGGGTAGGTCACTCTGCTATGAAGAACTGCTTTCCGAGCCGGTGGTAGCTTCCGTTAGGACTGACACTACTGACATCCTTTTGTAAATTAACGATTCAAAACTGCTTATAATAGCCTATTTGAATAAACATGACGCATGACTATATTAACAGATTTTCTTTTTTTTTTTTTAACTTCACGCTGTATTCCGCATATAGCGGGGTAGGCAGAGGGAACCAGAGAACCTAGTGTTAAAACACTCCATTCTCTTTCAACAATTCCGTTCCCCACTTTCTGCCGAATTGAGGCATTGCGTGTGTTGAGTGGCGGAAATCGACGCTGCGCTTTGCCTTGTTACCAAACCCAAGAAATGAAAAGACAAACATTTCCTGGAGTGGAATCGAACCCACAACCTGTCGCCTTTACAGTCGCACGCTTGTGCCTCTGCGCCACGACAGGCGACTATATTAATAGATAAAATATAAAATCCCATCTTTTCCGATTTTCAATGAAATTTCGAGAAATCCCCTGCACATGCCCAACCTGTACATTTCACCCGCACGTTTCTGTCATTCACTCAGTAACGCACGTTGGCGAAATTAAACTTTCTTATTTAAACTTTGTTATATAAGCAATTATGCTTTAACAATTGTTTTTCAGCTTCACGCTTTATCACGCAAAGCAATCCGAAAGAACATAACAAGACACTTAGTTCTCCAAAACATCAACGCTTTTCCACAAAATTTGAACCCAAAACCTACATATTGTACCACTAAGCTGTAAGTGTCGATAGGTAATTAACAAATTAAAAATAAACTGATTGCGTTGTGGACAACCGCACGGTGAAGCGATTTTAAAATATTATTAAAATATTTTAGGATTATTTAATAAGACTATTTAGGTGCAGTTGTTATGAAGAAACGATGGTTACGGGTTCAATTTCTTTATCTGCTTTTCGTTTCATGTAGGGTAGTCAGAAGGTAGTGTCTTGACACTAGAGTAATGTAAGGACTCTCTTTATTTTTGTTGAATGGCGGAACTCAACGCCTCGCTTTGTCTTACTAGAGTGAGTTCAAAGATTAATATTTTCTTTGTTAGATCTACTGACAATAATACTGTGAAAGTTTGTAAGGATAAATGTTTGTTATTCTTTCGCGCAAAAACTACTGAACGGATTTAGATGAAACTTACAGTAACATAGCTTACATCAGAATAATATAGGTTACAATTTATAAAGATTTTGTGTTATTTCATCTAGTTAGATTAAGTGCAGCGTTAAACTCCGCTTCTTTATAATCAAAGGGAATTTTAAATTATTTTTCGTTTTTTCCTTCTCAAAATCCAGATTTATGTACAATGTACATGGATAGCGATAACAAAATGAACATCGTGAATGGATATTAGTCGTAAGTGAGAATTTACATTTTATCAAAGGAAATTGGGTATAAAATAGGCAATTTAAGGATAAATGTATGTGGAATTTGACAACATTATGGTGCAGTTGTGTAAAGTTTGGATACATGCAATGGTCATGAATTCAATCCTAGATTAAGTTTAAATATTTATAAATAAAGGTTCACGCTTAACCCGCATCCACCAGGGTAGCTGGAAAGTGCGGTACTGTACGCCGCACTTTTTAGCAGAGGGTAGAATTAAAAATAATTAAATGTATCGTGGCGTTAAGCTGCGCAATCTAACAAACAATGATCTTATATAGGCTGAAAATGGAAACCGGAGTGTTTTAACATCAAGTTCTCTTCGTTCCTTATCATCAAGTTCATATGAACATGACTTGAGACAATTAAAATTTGTATTTCCATTAATTTTTTTTTTTATTTTTTTATTTTTAATATGTCTATATAATTTTGTTATATAATTCTGTGGAGACTTAATTGGTGTATGTACAATTTTATTTCTGTTTCTTTTTTTGTTTTCTGTATTCATATACTGTTTGTCTTCCTAATAAATAAATTTAAAGATAATAAATAGTAATGGTATTGTTAAATATATATATATATATATATATATATATATATATATATAAATAAATACGGACAAATTATGAGTTCAAACAGACAAGTTTAACTAGCAAAAAACCTTCACGCACTTTCCCGTATACCATTAGGCAGAGATAACCTTATGAAAAGAAGGCTCTATTGTCTCATAATTCATGAATAACGTAACTCAACGCCGCGTGTTATCTTACTTAGAGAGTTTGTTTTAACTTCACGCTATATCCCACACATAGTAATTAGGCAGAGGGAACCTGAGTATCTAGTGTTAAGACACTCCGTTCTCTTTAAGAGTTCAGTTCTAGAGAGTTTTAAAAATAATATGTACTTACAATGTACATTTAATGTAACGGTTTCAAAGAGAGGTATCTCGGTAGCGCTGTTCGTCGCCTCACATCTGTACTGGGCTTGGTTGTCAGTCACGTTGGTCAAAATCGATATTTCCGCTGAAACTGACTTGTCAGTGGTCTTCGTTGTTGAATGTATCTGAAAAAAATATATTTGTCAGTCAAAAATTCATTAATTATAGGTGGTTTTATGAAGAATTTAGTTTACCTTTTAGCACCTAGAAAACGTATAAACATTTGAACATAGTGGGACTCGAACCCGGGCCTCTTGGAAATTGTCCAAACGCTAAGCCATGCGTTCTTATCCTGCTATGACGAAATTATTATACGCTTGTTTCGTTTTAAAGGCACAAGCGTGCGACTGTCAACGCGACAGGTTATGGGTTCGATTCCCACTCCAGGAAATGGAATTGTTACTTCCTGGGTTTGGTAACAAGGCAAAGCGGGGCGTTGAGTTCCGCCACTCAGCACGCAATGTCTCAATTCGGCGGAAAGTGGGGAACGGAGTGTCTTAACACTAGGTTCCCTCTGTCTACCCTGCTATAAGCGGGATACAGCGTGAAGCTATGTATGTATGTATCTATCTATAAATAAATCAATCGTACTTCCTATTGAAACTTTTGGAAGCAATTCGACTTATCAACATATTCCCGCCTACTTAAACTACTCTTGTAATAAAAATATAATATGAACAGTAACAAAGGCTCATTTCCAAAGCTTCTAACAAAATTATATAAATAGACCTTCATAATAAATATTTATAGCTTTTATTTTCATATAAAATATAATAATTAGCGTAATTGGAGCGTGTTTCAATGAACACCATGGTTACCGATTCAAAGTTATTGACGCGTAAATTACATGTTGCCATAGTAACGTTCTTTTTTTATAGTTACGTGATAAAGTGATAGTCGGAGAGTATTTAGTGTTAAGACACTCCATTCGTCCCTTTTCGCACGAAACTGACAGATTGCATGTTAACTGGCGAAGCTTATCAGACCAAAGTAAATATAATGTAAATATGTAAATATGCCTATCGTGGCGCAGAGGCACAAGCGTGCGACTGTAAACGAGACAGGTTGTGGGTTCGATTCCCACTTCAGGAAATGGAATTTTGCGCGGCGTTGAGTTCCACCACTCAGTATGCTATGCCTCAATTTGTCGGAAAGTGGAGAACGGAGTGTCTTACACTAGGTTCCCTCAGCTTAACCTGCTATATACGGGATATAGCGTGAAGCTATGTATGTATGTATGTATGTATGTAGTAAAATATAATAAAATTTTGCTTACCTTTTTGTCATTCTTGAACCAAGTTAAAGTTGCCAATGGATTACCACCCGTAGATATGCAGGAGAGTTTCTGTACAGTGCCCGAGGAGAGAGTAGTGCCTGGTATATATCCGGTGATCATTGGCGCTGATGGAGGGTCTAAAAATAAAGAAAATAGAAATTATTAATACTCTTGTATTTTGTCAGGCGTGAATAAGTGGATACATTCAATATACTTTTGGGCAGTATTTTTAAATTTAAGTTTTACTGATAAATTCTTTTTTAATGTATTTTTTACGCCTGTCGTGGCGCAGAGGCACAAGCGTACGAATGTAAACGCTACAGATTGTGGTTTGGATTCCCACTCCAGGAAATGGATTTTTTTATTTCCTGGGTATAGTAACAAGGCAAAGCCCGGCGTTGAGTTCCGCTACCAACCACTCAATTGCCTCAATTCGGCAGAAAGTGGGAAACGGAGTGTCTTAACGCTAAGTTCCCTCTGCCTACCCTGCTATATGCGTGATACAGCGTGAAGCTGTGTTATTTTATGTTATGTTGAATATGCAACAGCTTTAAATGTCGCAGTCTGGGTCTTAGTGCTTCTTAAATAAGCGAAAAATCGGAGAAAAAAGGAATTTATCATTAGGTTCGGTAGTTTTATAACCAAATATAAGAGACACGTCAAAATTTTACTAAACCCTCCTTTTACTTCACATTGAGAATAGCATTTTAAATAATAAAACTATATGTAAATACACAGAAGCTTCACGCTTTATCCGACATAACAGGGTAGTCAGATAAAATCTAGTGTCAAGACACTTCGTTGCTACTTTAAGCCCAAATTCGAGACATTACGTGTGAACTGGCGGAACTGAACACCGCGCTTTATCTTACCAAACGCTATGAAAATAGTTTAGATACAATCCTTCCCTCAAGTGGTAATCGAACCCAGAACCAATCTCGTTTACATTATGACGTCTCACGCCACAAAGCGTTAAACCGTGTAAACTCAATAATATAAACAGAGGTAAATTTATATAAACGATTGTAAATAAACTACGGGCGTGTAAATCGTGCCAATCTTTTGTCCTTGCTAAGTGGAAAACGTAAAACGGAATGCGATACAAGGATAAAGCAAACAGATGTTTATACTGTACGATTTTTTATTCAATTTTTTGGCTTCACGCTGTATCCCGCATATAGCAGGATACAGAAGGAACCTGAGAACCTAGTGTTAAAACACTCCGTTCACCACTTTCCGCCGAATTGAGGTATTATGTGCTGAGTGGCGGAACTCAATGCCACGCTTTGTCTTGTTACCAAATCCAGAAATTAAAATATTAAACTTATACATTTCCTGGAGTGGGAATCGAACCCACAACCTGTAGCGTTTACAGCCGCATGCTTGTCCCTCTGCACAAAGACAGGCGTTATAATTAATAAAACTGAACAAATAAATATTATAAGCTATTTTTTTTATTTAAAGTGTATCGTGTATTTCAAAGGTTACGCAAAGAGTACTATTTATATATATGTTATAGTGTTAAGTTACGCAAATAGTACGCAATATCTAAAGTCATCACAACATAATATTTCAACTAACCCGGTTAAAGTTAACCTCGTGTTCAAAAACATAGTGTAATTTAAATAGAGGTTATATTGACAGATTTACTTTTAACAGAGATATATGTTATGGGTTAGTTTATTTTATTACTCTATGAATAGCTTGCTCTGTACAAATATTTGTATTCAATTTTTTAAACGTAATTACTAGGGCTACTACGCATTATTTCTTACAAAAGCGTGGAAATGAGAATAAAAGAAATATAATTATTCCCCGAGTGGGAATTGAATTCATAACCATCGCGATGCAACGCCTGTCGTGGCGCAGAGCCACAAGCGTGCGACTGTAAACGCGACAAGTTGTGGGTTCGATTCCCACTCCAGGAAATGTAGTATTTTCATTTCCTGGGTTTGGTAACAAGGCAAAGCGCGGCGTTGTGTTCCATCACTCAGCACGCAATGCCTCAATTCGGTGGAAAATGGGGAACGAAGTGTCTTAACACTAGGTTCTCAGGTTCCCTCTGCCTACCCTGCTATATGTGGGATACAGCGTCAAGAAAAAACATATACAAACTAACTTATAATTTCTATTTAATATGCCAACCGTATTACAATTTGTATTACACGTCCGCTTACACACCACACCGCTCTCCGCTCTATTGACTGAGCAAAGTGATGGAACTCTTTGAAAAGGGAATTAGCAGAGCATTCATTTATACTCTTACATAAAGCTAACAAGGGGACTGTACTGTGTGCAGACGGACCGCTTATATGGCGGTTGGCCTGAGTTTTATTATATACTAGATCTTTTTCTTTTTTAGCTTCACGCTGTATCCCGCATATAGCAGGATAGGCAGAGGGAACCTGAGAACCTAGTGTTAAGACACTCCGTTCCCCACTTTCAGCCAAATTGAGTGTCGGAACTCAACGCAGCGCTTTGCCTTGTTACCTAACCAAGAAAATGAAAACAATAATAAATATACTATATATAGATTTATCCTGTGATTTCTATAAATAGTACAAATTTGAAAAGCAAAATATTCAGTATTTTTCGATTTGAGAAGTGTTGCCGTATCCGGACACGAGTTCAAATTTTCAAGTCAATTATATGAAAAGGAGGTGATCAAAACAACAATGCAAGATTTTCTAATAATAATTGGTAGACTTAACAAAAATAATTTAAATATAATCATTCCGCGAGTGGAAATTGAACCCACCACCATCGCTCTTACAGTCGCTGTCCATCAATAGCAATAAAAAAATAGCATTTCCTGGGTTTGGTATTGCGGCGTTGAGTTCCGCCACTCAATGCTTCAATTCGGTGGAAAGTAGGGAACGGAGTGTCTTAACACTAGGTTCCCTCTGCCTACCCTGCTATATGCGGGATACAGGGTGAAGCTATGTATGTATGTATTTTATAATATTCCTATCTTACATTCCGGATTCCGGAAGAATTTAATTTGATTCCCAAGTAATTATTTCTCAAAAGAAAACAACAAACAGTCGTTTCATGCTTTCGTTAGATTAAATAAGGTTTAAAATAAACAATTTAAATGTACCTATTGTATTGTACTGTGTAGTATAGCAATTATAATAATGGAACAGTGTTACTTTAGG
>JAKGSA010000872.1:128455-155445 GCA_033558755.1 Philaethria dido
TCTGTATATGAGTATGTACAGTAGTTCTATATTATTATGTTATTTGTAATATGTTTAGATAACTACGTAAAAAATAGTGTTGGGTCACTAGATTGTAAAGTTATTTACATAGAATAAAAACCATATTGAGATGAAACTCCTTAGCAACCCATGGATTCACCGTACGGCTGCCGGGCCCATCGCGTTGCAGAGAGAGTGAGAGGAGTTTGAAGAGTGCCTGGGATTTACGACCCAACGTGTAGGTCTAAGGGCCCCCTTTAAAATGCGCATTAACGTTCACCTCCACTGTCCGCGCTCCTCTCTCTAACTAACCAAATTTAAAAGATCCTACTAATGCGGCCTTTGAAATACGTGCTAAATATGAACTGATAATCGTTCTAGAAAGGCCATATATACTTCTACGAAAAATTATATAACTTCACGCTGTATCCCGCATATAGCATGGTAGGCAGAGGGAACCTAGTGTTAAGACACTCCGTTCTTTTACAACAATTCCTTTCCCCACTTTCCGCCAGATTGAGGCATTGCGTGCTGAGTGGCGGAACTCAACGCCGCGTTTTGCCTTTTTACCAAACCCAGAAAATGAAAATACTACATTTCCTGGAGTGGGAATCGAACCCACAACCTGTCGCATTTACAGTCACACGCCTGTGCCTCTGCGCCACGACAGATGTTAAAATTAAAAATTAGAAAATATAGTATTATAGAATTTTTTATAAGAAACTTATAAAATTTTTAACGTAGAAGGATTTGAACCCACGCCTCTTCTTTGAACCTTGATTTAAACCGTCTAAGGATTAGCCTGTTAAGCTATACGTTCCTGGTTAATAACAACTTATTTTTAAGTAATTTTCGCTATCGAAGATTATTTGTAAAAATGATCATCTAATAAAAGCATAGCGCTTAATAAATCCCACAATATATTTAAAACTACCAAAAAGTAGAGAACGGAGAGTTTTAACACAAGATTCTCTTTGCTTATAGTAAAATAAATTATAAAGAACAAAAAACCCGACTGAACCAATTCTTCAAATTAAGGAAGCAAATACAAATAAAGTAAGCTATAAAAGGTAGATATGTGTTGTATATTTGAAATGTACTAAATAAGTACTTTCATTTGACACCCCACACGGTAACCATCAAAGATTTTTTTGTTTTATTCTCGACCATTATTGCCTCTAGAGGGCGCAATATTAAATTAGGAGTGACGTAACATATCTAAGAACACTTGGAGTATCAATGCCTAACTAACGTCACCTTAATTATATAATTCGGTCAGGGTTTCGAAGATATGAGGTAATGAAGAATATTACAAACATAAATAACCCGCCTCTGACAGTCGGGTAAAAAAATACTTTAAGTTAAATTCCTATGACACTATTCTAATATTAACCAAACAGTATAACCATTATACCAGCTTAGTTCAAAGCTTTTTGTGCAATTAACAGACTAACAATAACATGAGTGTTCGTTCCGTTATAACGGATTTAGAGCTTTTTGCCCGCATAAGCTTCTGATGACATTGCTTTTGATACATGATATGCATTTGTATTAGAAATTGAACGATTTGTATGAAATGTATTTAAATATACAGTTAGGTTGTGGGTTCGATTTCCGTTAGTGGTATTTATATTTTGTCTATTTATTGAGTATTTGCGGTGCTGGGTTACATCACTCAATATAGGGCAGCTTCACGCTTTATTACGTTTAGTCAGAGTGTACCTAGTACGACACTCCTTCCGCCGTAATTTCAGACATTGCTTGTTAAGTGGCGTAACTCAACGCCGCGCTTTATTAGACCAGACCAGGTAGACTAAAACTTAAATATAATAATTGCCTCAAATGGAAATCGAACCCACAGCCAATCGCGTTATACGCTGCTGTAGAGTCTAGACACTACGCCTACGCGTTAGATAAAACAGAGTGTCATAATATTATGTTCTAGTTCTATCAACTAAAGTAGAATCATGACACTAGGTTCTTTATCAGTAACCAGCAATGCGAGATAAGTGGAGCGGCTTTCTTACTGTAATAATTATACATACATACATACATAGCTTCACGCTGTATCCCGCATATAGCAGGGAAGGCAGAGGGAACCTAGTGTTAAGACACTCCGTTCCCCACTTTCCACCGAATTGAGGCATTGCGTGCTGAGTGGCGGAACTCAACGCCGCGCTTTGCCTTGTTACCAAACCCAGGAAATGAAAAATTCTATTTTCTGGAGTGGGGATCGAACCCACAATCTGTCGCGTTTACAGTCGCACGCTTGTGCCTCTGCGCCACGACAGGTGTTAATATAATAATTATACATAAATAAAACAAAATCAAAACCAAAATATTTATATTAAAATAGACGTTCGTATCGTCAGTTATAATATAAATGTCAGTGTTGTCAGTCTTACCAATTTGGAAGGTACAGTAAATCCTTCAAAGGTATTTTTAATAATAAAAATTCCAAGTAACATATAGAAATTATTTAAGTAAATAAGGAAGAATAACAGAAAACGCTTTGTGGTTAAACCTTTATTTTCCTAAACGGCCCATCAAAAGAACCCACGCATTCATATTTATACAATCACATAATATATTTGGGGAATGTTTATGTCAATAATATATAAAAGTATTATATACTCTCATTTCTCTAGTAAGGTGGAGCGCGGCGTTGAGTTTCGCCACTTGACTTACAGTGTTCCGAATTTGGGCGGTAATCGACACATAGGGAGACTTAATAGGAGTAAATACAGAGGACATACATACATAGCTTCACGCTGTATCCCGCCTATAGCAGGGTAGGCAGAGGTAACCTAGTGTTAAGCCTCCCCGTACCCCACTTTCCACCGAATTGAGGTGGAACTCAACGCCGATTTTGTCTTATTAAAGAGAAAATGAAAATTATTTAAATGTAATAATTCCCTGTCGTTAATGTTAAAAGAAAACGGAGTGTCTTCACATTGGGTTCTCATGTTCCCTGCTATGTGCGGGTTACAGCGTGAAGCTAAAAAAAACATCCCCAAGGTTAGTAATTGAACCTACAACCATCGTGTTTACAATTAGACATTGTGACAGAACACCTCGTCAAAAATATAGTTAACTATATAGTTACTAATACATTTAACAAAACGTAGTGATAAATCACTTAACATAGTGACAATTCCCAAAAAAAGTCACTATTCTCTATTGAAATCAGTTGAAGTCACTTAGCTTTTAGCACAAAATGTCCAAGCCACAGCGATAGTCGAGCAATTAATGCTACGACCGCGTCTCATTAATGTAATGAGCGGGACGTGCTGGACTGTTGCAACTACTACTGTGAGACAATTTCGTGTTCGACTTCTGTTTTTTATATATATACAAAAAAATATATTCTGTATTGTAGGAATCAGAGTGAACCTGTCAAGGTTTTTCATTTCCTGGGTTTAGTAACAAGATAAAGCGCGATGTTGAGTTCCGCCACTCAGCACGCAATGCCTTAATTCGCCGGAAAGTGGGGAGCGGAGTGTCTTAACTCGTCGATTCTCGGGTCCCTCTGCCTACTCTGTTATATGCGGGATACAGCGTGAAACTATGTATGTATGTACCTATGTTCACTTAGAATTTTATTGAGTAGTATTCATTTCATAATTTCAAATTTACAATATTAGTAGGATTATTAAATTTCGCTTTTTAGGCATATTTTCGGTTTGAAAGATGTCTTCAGAAGTTTTATTATTTTTGAAGTGAACATAATGATTCTTTTAATATTTTATGTTTAAAGAGACCATCGTGGATTCGTGGTGTATTGGGAATGCGTCTGAATTGAACACGATTCGATTTACACTCGTAGGAATTAATATATTTAAATTATGGGGATAGAAACAGGAAATCAGGAAAACTTTGTAGTTTTTTGGAAAAGGGAAGTACCAGATAGACCAATAGGGAGAAGGATTCAGAGCACTAAGGGAATATGAAAAATAATTATTTTACGTCTCATAGTTCACACAAACGAAGGAACGAACGTTTACAATTTTTATGTAATTAATATTTTATCAGAAAGAGAAAACTGACATCAAGTAAAATGAACTAAATTACTATAACTTAAAAACTATTCTTCCGATCTTAACTAAATTTAAATGCAACCATATCAAAAGCACTAGCTGTCATATAAAAAAACGAATCGTCAAGATTGGTTCACCCAGTAAAAAATAATGCGACGACACACATAAGAAAAATACAGTCTAATAACCTCCTTTTTTGAAGTTATGCTAAAAGTACATATATTTATATATTTTATATATATACGGCTTCTATAAACGTATATATGCTTTATATATATAAAAAAAATTAAGGGTAGGGGGAGATCTAGGTTGACCTTCGAGAACACAGTATCAATGATACTGGAGGAAGGTCATGTAAAAACCATGAGGACCCCGTGGAGGGCGTGCGTGAAGAGGTTAATGACTGTGGACGAGGCGAAAGAGGTATGAAGGGACCGTAGCGTTTGGCGCTTGTTCTTTCTGACTACCCCGCTAGGGATAAAGCGTGAAGTTAGGTAGGTAGGTTTAAATAAAAATATCCATTTTTACTCATATTTGAATAGTAAAGGTCGAAAAGGGCATGCACCTCAGGGCGTTAGGCCGGCTACACACGCTTCAACAAATCGGGTTAAATATTGAATCGATATTAGACAGAGATGGCTTGCGGTTAGAGCTACGTTTAATTAAAACACATAGACGAAATAACCTTATCGTCAGTATAGTGACTTAATTCTCCTTCGAAATTGATATGAAGTTAAAAAATGGATAAAATAATGCTTTGGGTACTGTTTGAGTGTAATAACATTAGTTACGGGTAGTAGAAATTGTCTGCTTGATGACACATAAATAATGGATTTTTCTGTTCTCTCCCTAAAAATATGAAACGCGGCGTTTAATTCCGTCATTGATGTAAAAATTAAGTGAACAATGAATAACGGAGTGTCTTAACTCTAGAATATCTCGCTTAAAGCAGAAAAAGAAAATAAAATCACCAAATATAAACTCTCTCGTCAGTCATTTTAAATCAATATTAAAAAGAGATAGACATAAGTTAGATAGAGAAAGCAACATTTAATTAAAACACATACGTAAGAGCGTGTTATTGAGATTATATTTCGGTATTATGACCGTCTTAATGCCCTTCGTAGATTCAATCGCTGTGTAATTACTGGAAAGTCCTGGGTTCATTTCTCGTTGTGCAATTTGGATATACATACATATCACTATGGTGCAATGTTCTCTTATGTTTGTTACGTAGCATAGTTAGAGAGATTCTAGTGTTAAAACCGTTCTGTAGTTTTCGTCTAATTTCTAGACATTGAACGTTAAGTGACGGAATTTAACGCCGTGTATTGTTATACCAGAGCGGATAACTAAAATTCTTTATATGATTTATAGAATATCGAACTCATAGCCATAGTGTTTATAATTAGGAACTTTTCCGCTATACTGTGATGAGGTCATTTTAATCTTTCTGCATACATAGCTTCACGCTGTACTTATCCCGCATATAGCAGGGTAGGCAAAGGGAACCTAGTGTTAAGACACTCCGTTCGCTACTTTCCGCCGAATTGAGGCATTGCATGCTGAGTGGCGGAACTCAACGCCACGTTCAGCCTTGTTACCAAACCCAGGAAATGAAAAATTCCATTTCCTGGAGTGGGAAACGTTTTCTAATTTTCATCTTCACGCTGTTAGTATAGCAGGGTAGTCAGAGATAACTTAGTGTAAAGATTCCATTATTCATTGTCTGTCTAAATTCTGAACATTGCCTGTAGTATGGCGGAGTTCAACGCCGCGTTTTTTCATACCAAAGCGAGGCAACAAACATTATCCTCTAGGTATCGAATCTAGAACCATTGCGCTTACAATTAGGCTTTATCACTACGCCATGATAGTGTCATTTTTTATATTCATAAACACATATAGTAATAGTTTTTATATAAAGCTAGTAAAACAATAAAATTACCATACAAATATACCGATTCTATTGTTTTTACTATAGGGAACGTTTGAAAAAATATGTACATAGCCATACAAATCGTTCGATCAGTGTGTAACACATGTTCTTCTATTCATTCATGTGTACACTTTTTGCTGGCTCATTTTGGGTGAAATGGTGTGTTTTATAAGATTTTAGTGATTTTGCTTATAGTAAAAATGTATACGCAACAACTGTGAACGCGGCAGGTTATGAGTTCGATTCTCACTCAAGGAAATGTAGTATTTTCATTCCTGGGTTTTGTAACAAGGCAAAGCACGGCAGGCACGCAATGTCTCAATTCGGCAGAAAGTGGGGTACAGAGCGTCTTAACACTAGATTACCAGGGTCCCTCTGCCTACCCTGCTGTATGCGGGATACGGCGTGAAGCTAAAAAAAAATTGATTCTCCACCCGAGGAATATTTATATTTAAACTATTCCCATTTCCCCGCTCGTATAAGGCAAAGCGCGGCGTTCAGTTCCACTACACAAACGTCAAAAAATCAAATTCTGGTAAAAAGAGGAGTGTCTTAACACTATGTTCTCTCTGTCCCTGCTATGCTGGATAAATCATGAAGCTAAACATAAATATAAAATTTAAAATTCTTCCAAATAATCCTCCTTTCACTTACACCACACACCAAGAATATGATTAATGACACCCAGATAGCAAGTTTGCTAAACGTGGCTAGATCAAAGGCTTTTCATGTCTTAATTATGAGCCTACACTAATGAGTAAATACTTACACGTTAATATATCGCGAAAAAGGTTAGATTTAACCGTGGAATTAATGAGGGGTTAGATTTTAACTAAATAGTTAAAACTTGGCGCCTGTCGTGGCGCAGAGGCACAAGCGTGCGTGTAAACCACAGGTTGTAGTTTCGATTCCAACTTCAGGAAATGTAATTTTTCATTTCCGGTGTTTGGTAACAAGGCAAAGCGCGGCGTTGAGTTCCACCACTCAGCACGCAATGCCTCAATTCAGCGCAAGTGGGGAACGGAGTGTCTTAACACTAGGTTCCCTCTGCCTACCCTGCTATATGCGGGATACAGCGTGAAGCTATGTATGTATGTGTGTATTTAAAAGTTACTGAGTGACTAATTGGCAGATACTCAGGACGCAATGCCTCAATTCGGCGAAAATGTGGAATGTTAAAAGTGAACGGTGTGTCTTAATTTTGTGGTTCCCTTTGCCTTCAGTAGTTTTTGGGAAACAGAAAAACACATAGGCTACAATTAATTAAGGTAGTGTAATTTGGCCATAATATAATGATAAGCATTACATATAATATATAGAATTTAAAGGTTTTATTTTTAGCTTCACGTTGTATTCCACATAGACAAAGGGAACTTGAGAACCTAGTGTTAAGACCCTCCGTTCTCTTTCAACATTTCCATTCCCCACTTTCTGCCGGATTGCGCGCTGACTGGCGAAAAATTAAAAACCGGCTCAACGCCGTGCTTTATCTTGTTACCAGACCTAGGGAAGGAAAATACTAAATAATATTTAAAATTTCCATTCCATGGATTGGGAATCGAACCCACAACCTGTCGAGTTTATAGACCAACAGGCGTTAGAATTAAAATGTTAAGAAATAAATTAGTTAGCGGCTTAATAAAGCGGAAAACGTTTTATACAAGATAATACAACAGTGTAGTTGTACTTTATATTCAGTACAGCGAGTGTGAAATACTGAAATAAATATTTGTAAGTTAGCAATTTCCTTCGCCAGTTCAAGAATTTCTTTCCTTAATTCCATATATGGTACAACTATTTTAAAATCTCAGTTTTATGATGCTATTGTAATAATAAGCTTATTTCTGTATATATACATACATACATAGCTTCACGCTGTATCCCGCATATAGCAGGGTAGGCAGAGGGAACCTAGTGTTAAGACACTCCGTTCCCCACTTTCCGCTGAATTGAGGCATTGTGTGCTGAGTGGCGGAACTCAACGCTGCGCTTTGCCTTGTTACTAAACCCAGAAAATGAAAAATTCCATTTCTTAGAGTGGGAATCGAATAGTTTTTGAGTTATGCGTAACAATTTTATTTTCCATAGTATTTTTTGCGTTGAAATCTCAATTATGATAGTTTCACGTTCGCACACACACATTTTTTTCCAAATACAATATTAACATCTCACACACATATCGAAGAAACGATAATCAATTTATATGTCACGATTTTTATTCTAGCATTTCTATCGAGTGCACTTTACAGATCGTGTGGTATAAACGGTACTTAATCACTGTCAGGCGGAAACAGCTATATGAATGGAAAATAAAGAAATGCTTCCACGATTTATC
Source organism: Philaethria dido (assembly GCA_033558755.1). NCBI lineage: Eukaryota > Metazoa > Arthropoda > Insecta > Lepidoptera > Nymphalidae > Philaethria > Philaethria dido. The sequence goes on from JAKGSA010000872.1 coordinate 136,767, forward strand.
AGTTTTAACGTTTGAGGAATGTTTGTTTATCTTATCAATGTATGATTTTTAACCCATTTAAGAAAAGGAAGTTACCAATTCACACCTGTCATGGCGCAGAGGCACGTGCGACTGTAAACGCTACAGGTTGTGGGTTCAATTCCCACTCCAGGATATGGAATTTTTCATTTCCTGGGTTTGGTAACAAGGCAAAACGCGGCGTTGGGTTTCGCCACTCAGCAATGCTTCAATTCGACGGAAAAAGGGGAACAGAGTGTCTTAACAATAGGTTCCATCTGCCTACCCTGCTATATGCATACAGCGTGGATACAGCGTGAAGCTATGTATGTATGTAGTACTAGCTATGATATAAAATAAGGATCACCAAAATCGATCCACCCAGTAAAAGGTTATACGGTAACACACAAAAAAACAGAATCGAATTAATGACTCTTTTTTTGAGAATCGGTAAAAAATATGTATACATATAAATATATAAAGAGCTCGCCTTCTGTTTGTTCATTACAAATCTTGTTTATTTTCCTCGAAGGGTTGGACATACGTGATTGGAAAAGCAATTTTTTTTCACAAAAAAATAACGCTCCCATATTGGCTTTTTGGAGGTAAAAAATTCTCACTTAGTTGATTGAAGATTTGCACTGATTTTCAACTGACTTCAAAAAAAAAAGTTCTTATTTCGACTGACTGTTTTTTTTTATGTGTGTTACCGCATCGCTTATTATCGGGTGTAGTCATTTTGATGATTTTTTTATTATATGATAACTAGTGCGTCTAATGTGTTCCCCTTTGAATTTAGTCATGATCTGAAGTGTAGTTTTTGAATTACGTACATACATACATAGCTTCACGCTGTATCCCGCATAATGCAGGGCAAAGCGCGGCGTTGATTTCCGCCACTCAGCACGCAATGCCTCAATTAGGCGGTAAGTGGAGAACCGAATGTCTTAACACTATGTTCCCTCTACCTACCCTGCTATGTGCGGGATACAGCGAGAAGCTATGTATGTATGTAAATTCGTTTTTTTTATGTGTGTTACCGCATAACTTTTTACTGGGTGAACCAATTTTAACGATTATTTTTTTAAATAACAGCTAGTACTTTTGATGTGGTCCCATTTAAATTTAGTTATGATAAGCCAAGTAGGATTTCTTTTATTGTTAAAATATTAATTATTTACATATACATAACTATCAGTGGGGAACGGAAGTCTTAAGAAATGGAGTGTCTTAAAACTAGGTTCTCTGGTTCCCTCTGTCTATCCTGCTATATGTAGGATACAGCGTGAAGCTAAAAAAACTTTCCTAAATTGACTTTTTTGGCAAAAAATCTCACTTAGTTGATTAAAGATTTGCACAGATTTTAGGGAAGCTCTATCTGTACGTCAAAGCTTTTGAATGGCAGGAGCGTATCTACATGTGCGTGTTTTTGATATTTTCGGAATGAATCCGTTAGTGAATTGATGTTTGATGCTTGTTGACTGCATTTTAATTATTTTAGAATATATTCTGAATATGTCTTTTTAGATAGAACGCGGTGTTGAGTTCCGCCACTAAAAATATGCAATGTTACAATGTCACTGACACTAGGTTCTCTATGATTGGCTGTGCATGAAGCTTTTATTATTGTTTTCACACTTGCGTTAATGTCTTTTGATTTTCGTGAAATGAGTGTCAGTCTTTTCTACGTTTCCGCTACTTTAGAGTGATTGTGACTTATCAATCTATTCACGCCGGAAATGGAAATAATCTTTTATAATTTATCAGTTTAGTTATAATATTATATAAATAATTAAATACTCACATAACACGTTGATAGTATGAGTAGAGACGACATTTTCGGTTAGCTGTCCGTTGATACCGTGGCATACGACGACTATCGACCGCCTGTTAGGTTCCACCACAACTGTTATGTTGGATGTGGTGATCCAGCCTCCTGCAAGAAATAAAAATATTAAGAAATGTAATAAAATTGAACGTAGCGATACTTGAACCCGCATCGCTTAGAAATCGTCCAAGCTCTGGCTTTTTAGCTATACGGTCTTTATAGTTAGTTTCCTATAACAAAACATATTTTTGGAAAACATGTATTGTATATGTTTTTTAAAAATGATTTTCGTTTCCTAAGCTTTAAAATATTAAAAATATTTTTATATAGTACTGCTGTGTTCGCACATAGGATATAAGTGTGTAAATAACATTTTTAAAATATTGAAAAATATGTCATAATTAGTAAGAGAGAAAACTCCTTAGCTTTCCATAGATTTACTGTACTGATAGCGTTTGCGAAGACAGTCCAACCTTCAAGTCTATTTTTTAATTCTACCCTAGAAACTGTCAAAAACAATATATTTAATTTAACTAAACACGAGGCCTTCGCGTCATAGCACAGTGGCACAGCATTAGACTACAAACGCTATTGCTTGTAGGTTCGATTCCCTCTCAGATTTACGGTCTGTTAGAACAAAGTGGGGTGTAGTGTCCCGTCACTTAATATTTTGTCTTTAATTCGTTCGTATAAGCGGCGAACAGTGTTCAGTGTCCAGCTAGGTTTTCTTTGATTAACAGGCTATGCGGGATAAGGAATTTTTTTTTATTGATATGAGATGGCAAACGAGCAGAAGGTCCACCTGATGGTAAGTGGTTATCTTCGCCCATAGACATCTACAACACAAGATGTATCACTACCACCACCTATCAGAGGTATTTTGTTCCATGAGGATTCAGTTTCAAGCAGGTGGCTTATCAAAGATTTTATATTATTTACAAACCTTCAGGCGAAATAACAGTTCTATTGCTGGCTTCTCTATGGTGTTTTCCTAACACCAGCCATTTTATATCGGCCGCTGGATTTGAAGGAGCTGTACTACAGCTTAGTGGTACTGGGTCTCCAACTCTTGCTTCAGACGGACCGGATATGACGACATGGGAGGGAGCAACTGGAAAAAAATATTTTTATTAGATACTAGGTATATTATTTAATTTTGTTTGCTTTGTCTATAAAAACTCATGTTCAAAGGAATTTCGTTTCGTTCGAAAAACGTTTTCAATTGTAGCCAAGCCCAATTGAAAGCGAAAACAAAATATCCCATTTAAAAAAAATAGACTTAAAGAGACTTGACTTAAGTTAGTTCCAATATCGTTTAGTAAAAATATTGTGATAATTATTATTATCTTAATTATATAAGTTTGGGGATTATTGTCGCATAGCAGGATACGAGTATAATATGTTTTCACATTGTTTTTATTTAAAGTATTTTTCTTTTTTTTTTTTTTTTTTTTTTTTATATACTATACTTTCTGTCTAAATTTGAGACATTGCCTGTTGAGAACAGAGAAGTCAGTGATCAAGAACGAAGTGTCTAAACACTACACATCCTGTTATATGTTACACGCAAGTTAAAAAAATGAGTTAAAACCCAACGCTCACTCTAGAGAGTTTATTGAAATTATGTTCATTATCTCTCTCTGCCACGAAGCGCGTACTTGTTTACCACAGCGTTAAGTTCCGCTACTATTGTGACAGGCAGACAGAACCTACTCTCTGCCTACTTAATATATTACACGCAAAAAGTCTAAAAACACTAAACTTTCATATATTAGGTTTAGAATACGATATGCGGTCATGCCGTAGAGAGTACAAACGTTTTCAATTGTAGCGAAGCCCATTCGAAACGAAAAAAAAATATCCCATTTAAAAGAAAGGATGGGACATAAAAAATTCAAAAAACAAAAGTCTCGCTCTAACCAATTATTCAGGAAACGAAATGCGCAATTCCTTAAAAATTCATACAGAATGTCGACTTTCGAGGTGTATAAAGTGAAAATGGACGCGAGTCGGTTTTTAATGGAGTGTTCAGTATCTAATATGTGTGTAATATTTTTTTATTATTATTATTATAGCTTCACGCTGTATCACGCAAATAGCAGGATAGGCAGAGGGAACTAGAGAATCTAGTGTTAAGGCACTCCGTTTCCTAAGTTTCTCCGTTTCTCAGGTTTCGCCAAGTTGAGGCATTACGTCCTGAGAATTGTATATATAGCATAAAGCAGGGTAGACAGAGAGAACCTAGTCAATACACTTTATTCATTGCTTTCCCCTTGAATTCGAGACACTTTCGGCACACGTGAGGAATGGTGGAACTCAACGCCGCGCTTTGACTTTGTTTATATTAAATGGTGTGCATGCAATGTCGCTTTTTAAGATTATTCAATAAAAGTGTTTTTAAAAGTTTTTTCTATTCCAACAATTATATTTTAATCTTTTCTATGTCACCGCTCTGGCAAGACATAGCGCGGCGTTGAGTTGCGTTCCGCCTCTAACACGCTCTACGTCTCGAATTTTGGTCTAAAGTCACAAACGGAGTGTCTAAACTCTATATTCTCTTTCCCTACCTACATACGGTGGAAGCCTTTTTTTTATGGATAACGGATGGCAAACGAGCAGAAGGACCACCTGATGGTAAGTGGCTACCTTCGTCCATGGACATATACAACACCATAGATGTTGTAGATATTTTGCCAACCTAGAGAATACAGATGGAAGGGGGAGACAATGTAGTAGTCCGCTATCGGAACCACCACATTTTGGGGAAAGGGTGGGTGGTAATGGGGAAAAACCTGGAATGAAAGAAGAATGAATTTAAAATGAAAAAAATAATATTTTCACAGTAATTTCATTTAAAGTTTTTCATACAATCCTAATAACTTGAGTTCAAGTAACGTTAACGTTAATGTAAAAATTAAAACTTTTGCTAGATTTAAAACTATTGGCCAGTTTCTCTCACTGGTCGTTTCAAAGGACACATTGAAAAGTCGTTTCGATAAATTTTTCTTGCACAATGAGTACTAGAAGTGGTGTAATGAAGGTTTTACAGAGAAATTCTTACCTTTACTAAATATTAAATTATTTTGTTTTAGAGGCTTTTGTGTAGTGAGTTGAGTTCCCGTTTGGTGTAAAATTATATTTATTTATAAGGTTTAGTTACATTACGCCTGTCGTGGCGCAATCTTGCGACTGTAATCGCGACAGGTTGTGGGTTCCTACTTCTCAATTCCCACTCCAGGAAATAGAATTTAGCTTCACGCTGTATCCCGCATATAGCAGGGTAGGCAGAGGGAACCTAGCGTTAAGACACTCCGTTCCCCACTTTCCGCCGAATTGAGGCATTTCGTGCTGAGTGGCAGGGCCCAACGCCGCGCTTTGCCTTGTTACCAAACCCAGGAAATGAAAATACATTATATAAACTTTACATTTTCTGGAGTGGGAATCGAACCCACAACCTATCGCGTTTACAGACACTTGTGCCTCTGCGCCACGACAAGTGTTCTAAAAATAGAACGTTCCCATACAAATACTAAATCAAAGTACACAAAAGAGTTTAACACCTGACTTGAAACAATTTTTGAGTAATAAATTCCGTTCGCAACGTCATAAGTTTTCAGCATCGAGCCATTGTCACTTAGACAACTTTGTGTTTGCTTTAAACAAAATATTCTTCTTCGTCTCATATAATGTAAGTATTTTAAATTTATGAGAATTTTTGTTTTGAAAAGATTTGTTTTAGTGTTTTAACCGACAGATAAGAAGGAAGTTCTCGATTCGATAGTTTTTTTTTTAACTGTTGTTATTGGGTGACATAATATTGATGATTTTTTTTTATGACTAACTAACTAACGCCTGTCGTGGCGCAGAGGCACAAGCGTGCGACTGTAAACGCGACAGGTTGTGGGTTCGACTCCCACTCCAGGAAATGGAATTTTTCGTTTGAAATTTTAGTTTGGTAACAAGGCAAAGTGCGGCGTTGAGTTCCGCCACTCAGCACGCAATGCCTCAATTCGGCGGAAAGTGGAGAACGGAGTATCTAAACACTAGGTTTTCTTTACTTACACTTCTAGGAGGAAAAAAAGCGTGAATATAAAAAAAATATTCATATGTATATATGAATATACATACATACAGACATAGCTTCACGCTGTATTTCACATATAGCAGGGTAGGCAGAAGGAACCTACTGTTAAGACACTCCGTTCCCCACTTTCCACCGAATTGGGGCATTGCGTGCTTAGTGGCGGAACTCAACGCCGCACTTTGCCTTATTATCAAAGCCATGAAATGAAAAGTCCAATTTCCTGGAGTGGGAATCGACCCACAACCTGTCGCGTTTACAGTCGCACGCTTGTGCCTCTGCGCCATGACAGGCGTTATATGAATATGTTTCTTCAAAATTCTAACACGCTCACTGTATTTGCTCAAGAAATTTCACAAAAACGATTTCACTGAAAGTAAACTAACATTCTTTAGAAGTACTGTATAATATATTTGGTACGCGTGAATAACTTGACAGTTCGGGTTGAATTTACTTATAAAACAGTTTTTGTTCAAGTTTTCAACTTAGATAGCAAAGTGTGGATAATAACATTATATGTATGTATTCATCGCATTTCCTAGCTCCTCCTCCTCCTCCGCGTTTTGCCTTGATATCATCAAGTCAAAACGCGGCGTTGAGTTCCGCCACTCAGTACGCAATACCTTCAAAAGTGGGGAATAGAAAGGTTTAAGTGAACGGAGTGTCTTAACACTAGATTCCCTCTGCCTACCCTGCTATATGCGAATGCCTGATATATATGAATTTTAGACATTACATATTTACTGGCGGAACTTAACCCCGCGCTTTGACAGACTTAACTCTTTAGAAAAAAATAGCTGATTCATTAGGAAAATTAAGAAATAATTTAATAGAAACGTTTAATAATATTACCTCACAGCAAATATTTTTAATGCGATGTTTGTTCAGTCGTGAAAATGTTAAGTGAAAATATTTTGAAAGCACTAATTCTGTTTTTGAAAAGAAAATAAAATTATTTGTACTCGTAATACCTCTTTAGTGCTTTATAAGCCTGTCTAAGTATTAAATAGGAAAAATATAATATATATTTAATTTGTTTTTGTTAATTCCTTTTTTTATTTTCACGTTTTATCCTGTATAGCAAGCTGTATAGAGAGAACCTAGTGTTAAGACACTCCGTTCGTCGTATTACCGCATGTATTCGAGAGAGAAAGAAGAGAGAAGGGGAATTATGATGATTTAAATATAATTATTTCCCCGAGTGGGGATTGAACCCACAATCAAAAGATTACAGTCAAAACACCGTCTTACTTCGTCACGATGTCTTCTATTTATTAATTTATAATATTTGGTCAGATTAAACAAAATATTTATTAAATTAAAAAAAAAAACTGTATATTAAATACTTACACACTTTGCTTAAATAAAAGGTAAATAGATTTTATAAAAAAAAAAAGAAACCGACACTAAATAAAATACACTAAAAAGTAAAATTATTACGAATAACTCAAAAACTACTTGTTAAATCTTAACTAAGTTTAAATGGGACCACACCAGAAGCACAAGCTATCATATAAAAAAATGCTGTTGCGTTGCACATAAAAAATACAACAAAGAACCTACTACTACCGAAAAGTGAACTACAATTGAGAACCTATTTTTTTTTAAATCGCTTATTAAAAAGTATAATCAAATTACACAAATCAGTCCACAAAAAAGCTTCAATAATATAATTCAAAAATCTTTTTGAACTTCTCATGGACCTTATTTGATCCCAAATACTTTGCATGTTGATGCTGAAGGGTTAATTTAACAAAAATGAGTACAACTTTTGAGATCTAATCGGGACCCTTGGCGTTTCTTTGAAAAGCAAAATTGTTGGGAAAAAAACATTTTCTTGCAAAACATTTGTTTGCCTATGGGACTTGGTTTGCTTTAATAAACAATAAGAAATTCTAGTGTGGTACAAGTTAAAGGAGATAGCGATTTTTGCTAATATTTACGGTAATTTTACGATAATTTCACATTTAAAAATGAGGAGGTACTTAATCAATTCGTTTGGTTGTTTTATGTGTTACTGGATAATTTTATACTGGATGAACTAATTTTGATGAATATTTTGTTTGTATGATAGCTAGCGTTTGTGATGTGGTTCCATTTAAATGAAGTTAAGATCTAACGCATAGTTTTTGAGTTATTCGTAATAATTGTACTTGTTACTGCCTTTTCTTTAAATTTCTTTGAATTTCTTTGAATTTGTTTATACACTTTGGATTAGAAAAAATATTTTTTGGAAAATATATATCAATTTTGTATATATATAGCATTAATGCTTAGATGGATTTAAGAGATGTGGATTCGAGCCTTATTACGTACTAATTTTTATATATTTTTTTTTATTTTTAAAGTAATTTAAATTATTTTTAAAGTAAATTTAATAAAAAACTCAGTTAATAAGATTGTAAAAATATTTCATAGACTCAAATTTTTTTTCGAGAATATCAAATGTTTAAAATTTAGGTTTCTATAATGTAGTTATATTAAATACGGCGTTGAGTTCCGTAATTATTAGTTAACCAACTTTTTTATCATGAAATTTGTATTTTCATACTTAGAGCACAGGTCTCTAGACCTTGGAATTGTGGTACACTTTTATTAGTTCTTATTAATTTTGTATAATTAACATAAAACTTTATGAATTAGTATTACAAAGAAGCTTTCAATTAGGTATTTCTAAGTAAAATAGTTAATTAGCTTTAGTAATGTAAATTTTTGCTAGAGAGATTGTATTTTCATTTGTATTTAAAACGTAAATGCTTTTAAGGAAAATTTATTAAAGAAAAAAAATAGGGCCATGTGTCAATTTTGTCATAGATTAGCTTCGCAATTTTTATATATTCTTTAATACAAATTGTTGGCAAAGGTGGACTTATTTCTAAGAGAAATTTCTTCCAGTCAACCTATGGGTATGAAAGCAAGAGTAAAACATTTGCAGGTATAAATGTTCAAAATATCTATATACACACAAATATAAACATACACATACATATATAAATAAAATACGTAATGTAAATATAGATTGACACACACATACACACACACACAGTCATACATACACATACAAATATACAAATATGAGTACGCAGAGAGAATCTAATGTCAAGATATTTCTTTTTTTTACTAATCCATGTCATAGTATATTCCAACAAATAAAAAAAAATCAAAATATCAAAATATTTTTTTTGTATCAGCGTTGTGGTGATTCAACTTTTGTATTATAGAATTATTAAATGAGGGGAAAGACATTTTTTTACGGTTTTTAGCCCAAATTGGCTTGTTTAACCATTGCATATTCCAAAGTGCAGGTGGTTATAATTAATTTATTTCTTTTATAACAAATGAGATTGCAAAGTAGAATCAAATCATGTGTTCTTTTTTTATTATTAACACGTTCACGCGGCACGTATCACCGGTGGCACCCATCTTTTTTTTTTTTAACTTCACGCTGTATCCCGCATATAGCAGGGTAGGCAGAGGGAACCAGAGAACCTAGTGTTAAGACACTCCATTCTCTTTCAACAATTCTGTTCCCCACTTTCCGACTTTCCGCCAGATTGAGGCATTGCGTGTTGAGTGGCGGAACTCAACGCCGTGCTTTGCCTTGTTACCAAACCCAAGAAATGAAAATACTAAGTTTTACATTTCCTGGAGTGGGAATCGACCCACAACCTGTCGCGTTTACAGTCGCACACTTGTGCCTCTGCGCCACGACAGGCGACTGGACCCCAGTAGATTTCCTTATTCGACGGTGCATACCACCAGTTGTCCGCACTACTTTTTCTCACCGGTGGTACATGAATGTGAATGTGTTAAAATCGAACCTTCAACATCCAAAAATCCGACTATAAAACCAAAATTCTAGACTATCTAATACGGGCCACCGATGGTACGCGCCGAAGTGTGAACAAATTTATATTTTTTATTATTTTTATAAGGTCTATTTTATAATAAGTATCGCTATGTTATAAAGTATGTATGTTATCGCTATATCCCCTCACTTGTACCACATTATTGAATCTCAAAACTTCTTGACTGGCCTTGTTTGGCAGAGTTTTGTCAAAGGATTTAGAATCTCCAAAGGGCAAGGAGAAATTGTGTGTACGTAACGATTTTAGTTACGTCCTTTACAATGTTGGAAAATAGCGTTTTATTTTAAATGTATGGCCGAAGTTAAGTTATTTTGTATTTAGTTAGTGGATTTTATTATGTGACTGTATACAGGTTTTTATTAGAGAAATGAGGTTAATATTATACTTTTATATAGAAAGAGGAATTAATGGAGACAATATGACAAAATTTGTATAAAAAAGAAAATCAAACGCCTGTCCTGGCGCAGAGGCACAAGCATGCGACTATAAACGCGACAGGTTGTGGGTTCGATTCCCACTCCAGGAAATGTAAAATTGAGTATTTTTCTTTTATTATTTATTACTTTATATATATTATATAGTATTTTCATTTTATATTTCATTTGATTATGATTATGATATGATTAAAAACAACACAAGAATAGGAAACTCCCTCTTTTTTAAATTCGGTTTAAAAAGATCCAGCCATCTACGCATTTTGCGCAAAGGAAGCATATCTCATAATCATATAAGGCAATATCTACTCGTATATTTAATAAAAAAACTTTCCCCCATATAGAATTTGAAGCCACTATTACCGTGTGCAGTGAACTGTATTACCCTACGCACCCTTCTTAGCTATTTTTCGAAATTTCACCTCTGGGAGGGTGCAATGGGTTGTAAAATTTATATTAATCATGTTATGCCGGGGTTCAACTATTTAAAAGTTCTTAACTTTCATAGACTAATAAAAAAATACGTTTTTTTCGCATAGCCAATAGTCAGAGAGTTTTAGTGTCAAGGTACTCTGCTCTCCACTTTCCTGAAATCTAGACATTGTGGGTTGAGTGACGGAAGTAAACGCCGCGATAAACAATTTAAGGGTTATTTTAAATAATATTATTAAATTTCTTTTATGTTTTCATAGAAAGAACCTTGTGATATTATACTTGATTTTCCTCTTTCAGTTAACTTAGATCTTTTTGCGAACATTTAAAAACATTTTAAAAAAAAAATGAAAGGATTTAAAAAAAAATGAAAGGAAAGGAAAGAAAAAAATGAAGGCAAAATGGCAGGATTCATGCATATTGAAATCCATTTCATCGCTCTAGCACCCGTTGAAAGATCTTCGTTAAACTTTTAATACGTTTCTAAAATATATATGTTTATGACTTTTATGCGAGGCCATCATGGCGCAGAGGCACAGAGTGTGACTTCAAAGGCGGCAGGTTGTGAGTTCGATACCCACTCCAGGAAATGAAAATTTTAAATAATACTTAATATTTTCATTTTCTGGGTCTGGTAACAAGGAAAAGCGTGGCGTTGAGTTCCACCATTCAGCACGTAATGCTTCAATCCAGTGGAAAGTGGGGAACGGAAATGTTGAAAAAGAATGGAGTGTCTTAATACTAGATTCTCAGGTCCACACTGCCTACCTCGTTATGTGCAGGATACAGCGTGAATTTTAAAAGAAAGAAAGTCGATTCCCACTGGGAAAAATTGGTATTTAATTTTTTTGGTATTTAAAATATTACCGTTTCCTCTCTCTAGTAAAAAAAGCGCGTCGTTGACTCCAGCCACTTAGCATTCAATGTTTTAAATAGGCGGATAGAAGAGAACGGAGTGGCGTTACACTAGTTTCTCTCTGCGTGCTATGCGGATTAAAACGTCAAACTAGAATCTAGATTATAACTTTAAAATACTTACAGAGAACAGTCAAGTCGATTTCTGCTTTCAATGTGTTACTGATCATGACGTTCTTCGCTTCGCAGGTATATCTCGCTTTGTTGTCTGACGCATCTGCTTTGAATGAGAGAACGTTCTCCGACATCCTGCCGCTTGTTCTGTAACAATGGGGAATAGTATATATTAATATCTAATAGATAGCGCCTGCCGTAGCGCAGAGGCACAAACATTCGACTGTAAACGCGATAGATTGTGGGTTCGATTCCCACTCCAGGAAATGTAAAAATATAGTATTGGCATTTACTGGGTTTGGTAACAAGGCAAAGCGCGGCGTTGAGTTCCGCCACTCAGCACGCAATGCCTGAATTCGGTGGAAAGTGAGGAACGGAGTGTCTTAACACTAGGTTCTCAGGTTCCCTCTGCCCTACCCTGCTATATGCGGAATACAGCGTGAAGCTATGTATATATGTATGTAGGGCGAATTAAATGAAAATAATCTATATACAATCATTCTTCTGAGTGAGAATCGAACCTACATTCGTTTTTACAATCAAATACTGACCCACTGTGCCATAATGGCCTCAAATTTACATATATTTATAGTTTATATTGCAAATTATTATGCAGCTTATCCTAACTGCAACCATAACTTGAAGTAATTAATATTGAAAGCGAAAACAGTTAAGTCAAACTTTGTAAAGTTCAACTCAAGTCGAGATCGTTTTTCACTTTTCAGCAGTTATCTGCGTCTTGTACTAGTTTGTTTGGTTTTTGTTGAGGCAAGAATGCCTATTATATTAATAGAAATTAATATGTAATTATATCTATGTTTTTCGTATGCTTTTTCTTACGTAATGGATTATTCTGGTGTAGTGAGAACGGAATTGTTGAAAAAGAGGGCGGAGTGTCTTAACACTAGGTTCTCGGGCTTCCTGTGACTACCCTGCTATATGCGAGATACAGTGGATATAGTGACGTATATGTTACTTTATATAAACATGGATGTCAAATCATGATAGAGAGTGTAACATTTATTTTATTAATCCTTAACAACCCATAAGGGTCTCGCGGACACATTTTTTTGTTCATTTACTCCTAATGTTTATAACAAAAAAATATATGAAATATACTATTTTTAAGTTATATGTATGTAAATAAATTAATATTATTGTTTAAAAACACATAAAAGTTTATAATTATATCACACCTACGATTTTTTTCACGGAGTGTCCGTTGGACACTTCTGGTCAGTTACGTTTGAAAAGCTTACTGGGTTGTTAAGGGTTAATTTAATGTATTTTTATGCATTATTTTTAGAAAATATAATCATTGTGCACTCCTTCGCTATATAAACTATAAGTGTGCCGAGATTCATGATCCTCAGTCCGCGTAATTTTCGTAAAAATGAATATTTTTCCTTCACGTATTTATATATAATTTTTTGGATCGTTGCAAGCGAAGGAGTTGACGAGCGAAGCGAAGCGAACGAGGGACTCTATTTCGGGTTCCCTAAGTTTAGTAATAGATTTAAAGTCACGATCACATTAATCATGAACAGTTCTACTGCGCTATGACGTCAATATACACCGCCGAGGTTATTAGTTTATTATAAAAAATAAAAGGACATTCTATACGAATATAAATATTTTTATATATAAAAAATTCTAACAATATCGTGAGGTAACGCAGAAAAACTGTCCCAGATTCTAAATATATTCATCGTGAACCCAAAACTTCTGCGGGTAGTTTTAAATATTTATGGAAAATAAAACGCAAGCGTCAGCGGAATCTGAAGTTTCCTCACTTTTAGATAGTTTCGCTTTTTTTTGCATAGAAAAAGTATTAAAGTATCAAAGTGACGTTTGGTTTAACAGTTCACCTTTTTTTTGCTTGGTGGGTGTGGATTCTAATCTATTATTAATTTATAATATGATGGCCGTAAGTTTAAATCCTTATATATATATGAATAGGGGCCTCCAGGTTCGCTTCGCTCGTCAGTTTTCATATTTAAAAATTTATGAGTTTATATGAACGGAGAACGAAGAATTGAGTCACTATATGATTTAAGAAGTTTTCGGCAACTATCAGTTTCACGCTTTTTTCCCGATTAGCAGGGTAGTCAGTAGAGAACCCAGTGTCAGCGCACTCCATTAGCCGTTTTACGTCAAAATTGAAGACATTGTGGCAGTGGCAAAATTCAACGCCACGCTTTGCCTCACCAGAGTGGAGTAATACAAAAATTTAAATACAATCTAACCCTCGAGTAGCAGTTGAACCAACAACTAAGGGCACTTACAGTCATAAGACATACTGTACCTTGAGAGCCTGCTTTTCTTTAAATTTCTACTCATATAATTTTATCAAAGAGTAAAGTATTGAAGTAATATTGCAAATTGAACTATTCAATGCCTTTATATTTTGCTCACAAGAGAATCGAACCTGTTGTCTTGACAATAAGAGCGTGTTTCCAACTCACTGGCGTTGTAAAGACGAATCATAACTGCAATTGGTCTAATGATTTTACCAATCACAGGATGTATTCATGTGTATAATTATTGAGTGTTAAGTCATAAGCGGTAGCGATTAGCGGGTAGCGGTTTTTATTTTTTTAAATACATACATATAGAATAGCTTCACGCTGTATCCCGCATATAGCAGGGTAGGCAGAGGGAACCTAGTGTTAAGACCCTCCGTTCCGCAGTTTCCGCCGAATTGAGGCATTGCGTGCTGAGCGACGGAACTCAATGCCGGAATTTTTTAAAATGTTACTAGAAATATAGGCATTTATATTTCTAGTAACATTTGTTATATTGCGATTTTTATTGTTGATACTTGATGTTCATTAGTTGTTTTTATATTTAACTATATATTGTTAGCTCTGGTAAGATAAAACGCAGCGTTGAGTTCCGGCTCTAAACACGCAATGTCGCGAATTTGGCCAATAAGCAGTAAATGGAGTGTCTTGACATTTGGAGATTCACGATTTATCCCGCATATCAAAGTAGTCAGAGTGAACTAGGTTCACTCAAGACAATCTATTCAACACTTTCCGTCCGAATTCGAGTTAGCGAAACTCAACGCCGCACTATTTACCAGATAATTATTTAAACAAGTAGGCAATTTTATTTATTTTATACTAAAATCAACTAAGCAACCACTTTATATGAAAGACGTTGAACATTTAAAATGATATCTCAGATTATAGAACGTGATCTCAACGAAAAATGGTATAAACCATCTTTTCTTGTTAAAATTTCCATTTCCGCAAAGAAAACTGAGTTCGCTAAGATCCAATCTTTCCTTTTATGCTTATTTGACTGATGGCTACAGTCCGGTGATATATTATTTCAACTGTCCAGCTTTCGAACTGTATTTGTGAGTTTGTATTATTTTGTGAAGGAGTTAGAAGGTCATAGATTCGATTCATATAATGAAAGTATTGTTGTTTGGTTATTTTTCTATTATATAAAAATCACAATAGCTCTAAGGAACGGAGTGCCTTAATACTAAGGTGTCAGGTTCCCTCTGTCTACCCTGCTATGTGCGGGATACAGCGTGAAGTTAACAAAAAGAAAAAAAAACAATAGCCCTATTAAGACACAATGTAAATAATGTTTATTTCTTCGTTGAGGTAAGACAAAACGCGTCGTTTAATTACGCTACTCAATATCACGCAGTATTTTTTTAATTCAGGCAGATAACGGCGAATAGTGTCTCTTTAGACTATGTCGTCTATGACTACCCTGCTATACAAGACAAGCCATGACACTATAGAATTTACAGATGAAGCTTAAATCTTAATTCCGAAAAGTATGCATTTTCCATATATCAACTTATACACGCCCGTTACGAGTTAGTTTAAAAGCATTATTACATAAGGAGACTCTGCCAAGCGTTTTATACTAACGACTTATTTATACCACGGTTTTTTTTCATACAATGGACGTGAATGATGATGTTATAATGGCCAGAAGTTCCATGATTGATAATCCAGTTCGGACATTCCATTGAAAACCGTCGAAATGAAAAAATGCTTCCCAAAATATTGAACAATTAAAACTTTTGATGTATACGAAATATGTTAACGTTAAACTTGTTTTCAACGAGCCAAAGTTTTCTTGAAACGAAATGCTTATAATATATACATAGTTGTATACCGCGACTTCGTTTGCATGGAATATACAACCTAGAATCCCGTTTTCATAGAAATTTCTAGAAATTCTCTGTTGATACTTTTACACTTCTGATAAAGTGTGAAGCTGTTTTATTGCAATATTATTAGTATTTGGTATTGTATTTAGAAAAAACTTGTGGACTGACAGATAACATAAAGGCGAAACTACTGTCCATAGAAGGCTGAAATTTCAGGCTCTTTTGAAAGTTTAGGGGAGCAGTTTAAGCTCTTTAAATCCTCTGAATTCCCAAAATTCCTACGAAAATGAAAGCAAGTTTGAATGACAAGATAGTTAGGGGGAGACTTCAGTTGACCTTCAAGAACACAGCATCAATGATACAATTTTTACGAATTGTACATTGTCTCATACTTTTTAAAAAGGTCACGTAAAAACCATGAATAAGCAGGTTACTCAATGTGGACGAAGCGAAAGAAGTATGCAGAGACTATCCCTCTAGGGATAAAGCGTGAAGCTAAATTTCTACGAAGAAGGAATTTTAGGTTTCAATCGTCCACGCAAACAAATTCGTAGGAGACAGCTAGCAAAGCTATAATAAATTATGTATTTAGGCGAAAAGCGTTTTGCATATTGTCTAGATTTTTCAACGGTTGTCTAAATTTACAAACATAAATATTCCATACCAATATAAAATTACATTACAAGAATCCAAAAGTTGTATGAATAATTCAGAAGCTACTTAAAGCCCTAACTGCTTTGAAATTCAAAATAATTTTCAAAAATACTTTCTATTTGAATTAAGTGGAGACAATTTGGAAGCACTAAGTGATACATTAAAAGTTATTATTTCATTAAAATATAGCTAAAATATACCTTAAGTAGAGGCCGAGAGAATATAAAGGTAAATGCGAATACGTTGCGGGTTCGATGCCCCGTAGAAGGAATGATTATATTTTCATTTCCCTGCTCTGGTAAGATAAAATGCTGTGTTGAGTTTCGTCACTCCACGCGTAATATCTCACTTTCGGGCGAAAAGAGGAGATCGGACATAGAAATGTTCAAGACATTACACTGGGTTCTCTCTGATTATCCTTACATACATACAGCTTCACGCTGTATCCCGCATATAGCAGGCTAGGCAGAGGGAACCTAATGTTAAGATACTCCGTTCCCCACTATCCGCCGAATTGAGGCATTGCGTGCTGAGTGGCGGAACTCAACGCTGCGCTTTGCCTTGTTACCAAACCCAGGAAATGAAAAATTCTATTTCCTGGAGTGGGGATCGAACCCACAACCTGTCACGTTTACAATCGCACGCTTGTGCCTCTGTGTCAAGACAGGCGGAAAACAGAACATGTGAAAATAAATTTATCCACATAAAATTAACAGTAGCAGAATAAGACTTAAAATATATGATATCATAACATAACAACATTCGTACTAAGGTGATATAATTTCATACCACACAAAAGGAAGATAAACCCGGAAAACTCAATCTAGTTAAGAAATATACACAACTCGTAAACAACGGGTGCATTGTCTTAAACAGTATACACGGGGACTAATAAAGGCGGGTGTACATTATGGTTGCAGAATGCAAGTACGGTTCAAATGTAAATATTATTTTTTTTTTTATAAGTGGTAAACGGAGTGTTTTGACACTATGTTCACTTTGACCCTGTTGTCAATAATATAAAGCGTTTTTTTATTATTAAATATTAATATAAAATTTTTATGATAATTTTCACTTTTATTGATTTACGAGGGGCCCCGTTCACTGATCGCTTCGCTCGCCAACCCTCACTTGTAATGATTGAAAATATAAAATTAAAATATCCAGTTAATGTTTAATTTTGTGTGTTAAAAAAAAAATTATATATGATAAAAAAATATCCGTGACCATCGTAGTTCCCTGACAACATCTGACTGTAAACGCGAGCTTGCGGATTCGAATCCCATTCGGTAAAATTATTATAGTATTAAAAAAAAGTAAAAATCTACAAGACTAGATTATTGATAGGAGGCGATAAGCCTCCTAATTCTCGTCTCTCATATAAGGGATAAAGGGTGAAGTTAGGTAGGTACCTAACTTCACGCTTTATCACTAGCGGGGTAGTCAGAATCTCTGCATACCTCTTTCGCCTCGTCCACAGTCATTAACCCCCTCGTGCATGCCCTCCGGGGGGTCCCCATGCTTTTTACATGACCTTCCTCCAGTATCATTGATACTGTGTTCTCGAAGGTCAACCGAGGTCTCCCCCTACCTCTCTAGCCGCTCATCTTTGCTTCATGTATTCTTCTCACCATTCTTTCATCACTCATCCTCTCGACTACCATATAATATTTTTTCGTAATATTAAAATATATATATATATATATATATATATATATCTATTTAACATAATTATTTTATTATAATAAAATCGCTTCCGCTTCCAACTTATAGCCTTATTATAAAATTCTCTCTAAATTTTCTGAGGCGTTATTTATTACTTAATCTCAACTGTGAGAATGTTTTTAAGAGTAAATCCTCTGTAATATAACTCTTTGAAGTATAATTTCTGTATGTAGAGGGCATTGTGGTGTAGTAACAGTATTTGACTGTAAACGCGAGTGATTGTAGGTTCGATTCCCATTCAGGGGAATGATTATATTTAAATTATTTTATTGGCCCGCTGTGGTAAGACAAAGCGCCGCGTTGAGTTACTTAGCAAGTACATATCTAAAATTTAGTCAGATAGTGGAGAACGAAATCTTTTTACATTAGGTTATTTCAGAGTACTTTGCCATGTGGAAAAAAACTGCATAAAATTGCAAATTAATTTGTTATATAAATATTGCTTGAGAGACATATTTTTAATTTAGTCATATTTAAAGATTTCCTTAG
>JAKGSA010000872.1:155845-179151 GCA_033558755.1 Philaethria dido
TCTAGACATATTCACTTCTTTTAATATGTAACTAGTGTTCGTTCTAGCGTGCTATCACGTTCGAACATTATAGCTTAAAAAAATTAGCTGATGCCTAAAAACGACAAAAGAGAACGAAGTCTATTCCCGTAGTAACTAAATTACCCAACAATTATCTCAAAGCAGGAGAAAATAGTAAACATAGTGACATTATTCCATTCTCTCTGTCCCCATCAAAGAAGAAAAGAACAAACAATACAACAATTCATATAATAGAGCTATTAAATAGTATTTTTGTATAAAACGGGAATATAAAGAAAATTGAGAGCTGTAGCACAAAAATACAGGATTCTTAGAAGCAATCCTGCCATTAAACTTTTCCTCTGGCGTCTTCGAGTAATTTTGTTCAGTGTAGTCTTACAAA
Organism: Philaethria dido; assembly: GCA_033558755.1. Classification (NCBI taxonomy): domain Eukaryota; kingdom Metazoa; phylum Arthropoda; class Insecta; order Lepidoptera; family Nymphalidae; genus Philaethria; species Philaethria dido. The sequence continues at coordinate 156,249 of JAKGSA010000872.1, forward strand.
GAAAAACGTTTATACCCTGTATTCTATTACGATGGGGCCAAGTTGTGAGGTAAGAGCGATTTTTTAATTTTATTTGATTTGCATAATTTTTGTAAAAGTTTAGCATTTTTATTTTCTGAGCTTGGTAACAAAGGCAAAGTGCGGTGTTAAGTTCCGCCACTCACCACGCAATGATTCAATTTGGCGGAAAATAAGGAACGGAGTGTCTTAACACTAGGTTCTCAGGTTCCCTCATGCGGGATACAGCGTAAAGCTAAAAAAAAATCCGCTCTGGAAGACAAATCGTCTCGAATTCGGGCGGAAAGCGCTGAACGGAGTGTCAATAGATCCTATCTGATTAACCTACTGTGCAGGGTAAAGCGTATAGCTGATGTGGCTCCATCATCACGTAAAATGCGTGTTACCTTAACAACGTACGTCTCTTTGTGTGTCACTTTATGGAACAGTGTATTTCCAACACATGGTAGTGTATATAATGTTTATTTCATTAATTTCTAATCCATTATAATTGGTATATATAAACTTTAAAAAAATAATTGTGCCCACTTTAATCCTCCTCGGTCAGTACGAAAATTATCGTAAAAAGGGAAAAAATCCTTTGGTTATTAATATTTAGCTAGCTAGAAGCAGGAACCGAGGAACACCGTAAAGTTTCAGGCAAAAATATACCGTGATGTGGAGAACGGAGTGTCTTAACACTAGGTTTTCCCTGATTATAAAATTTAAATCTTTATTTAATATAATATTATGATCACCTGTACCACACAATCTCGCTCTCTAAGGAATAGAATATCCGTATGCGTTAATACCCTTAGATATTCCTTTGTCTACAAATAAAGCGCACTTAGCTATAAGAGAGGTATTTTATTATTAACATTATAAATGTTAGTACAGCTATTAGATAATTTACGGAGCTTAACGCTTTATCCCGCACAGCAGGGTAGTCAGTGAACCTAGTGTCTAGACACTCTGTTAACCGCTTTCTGTCTGAAATTGCGTGATAATGATAAAGACATTGCGTGTCTAGTGGCGAGATTGAACGCCGCGCTTTGTCTTTACAAAGCGGAGAAAAGAACATAATTTCCAAGTCAATGTCAAATACTTTTATTTCAATAATAAGTTACATGCTTGGTTTTTTACGAAAATACGAAAAAAAGCTTTTAAATAAAATGCATTACAAAGTAAAATTACAAATAACTCAAAAACTACTCATCAGACCTAAGTCAATGTAAATAGAGCCTCTTTAGAAGCATTCGCTGTCATATAAAAAATTATTATCACTCCCCATAGACCGTATATACCAAATTTAATCTAACTATGGGCAGTAGTTTTACCTGCACGTTGTCTGTCAGTCAGTTTTATGTATATAGATAGAATAATTCATTTCTACAATAAAAAACTGGGGAACGGAGTGTCTTAGCACTATGTTCCTTCTGCCTACCCTGCTATATGCGGATAAAGCGAGGAGCTATGTATGTATAATAAAAAAAAACCACTCACGTACCCAAAATAAATATACGAAAAGCGAAGCGGAAAACTATGAAAGAATCACAGGAAAAGACATATAAGAATTTGGGGCTTAACGCAAGAATCGAAGTTTGACCCGCCGGTAATCCCTGGATCATTTATCATGTTCAACGTTTTTGTGAACGCCAAGTGTGGGTATTACGGTAATCGTTGATTACCATTATACTACTATAGTAATATGGGCTTATGTTGGATTATTAGACGGATTATTTGTTGGATTATTTATTGGACGGATTATTGCTTGGATTATTCTTTAGCTTCACGCTGTATCCCGCATATAGCAGGGTAGGCAGAGGAAACTTGAGAAACTAGTGTTAAGACACTAGGTCTATTATGATTTCCGTTACCCACTTTTAGATATAATTATGTTGGGTAACTTATGATATCTGAAAATATTAAATAATATTTGGTATTTTCATTTTCTTGCTCCGGTAACAAAGCAAAGCGCGGCGTTGAGTTTCGCCACTCAGTACGCAATGCCTCAATTCGGCGGAAAGTGGGGAACGGAAATCTTAAGACAACGGAGTCTCTTAACACTAGATTTTTAGGTTTCCTGTGCCCTTCCTGCTTTTTATCTTTACGCGGGATACAGCGTAAAGATAAAAAGATCTTTTGATATCAGTTTGCACGTGCTAGAGGTACGTGAAGAAGACAGAGAGAATCTAAGACACTCCGTTCTATACATTCCCTACGAATTAGGGACATTTCGTGTTATGTGACGGAACTCAACGCCGCGACTTTTAAGTTATCATTATATTTCAATTATCCTCATTTCCTCATTGACGAAACGGGGAAATGAGAATAATTTGGATATGATTCCTTTCAAGTAATGTTTATTAAATATTTTTGGTTTTCTCAGATTGGATTTTGCTTTTTAACTTTATCATACGCTTAAATCTTTCCTTCTTTATATTTATTAAATTTCAATCATGCTATCTAACTAGGCTTAAATCATATTATGTATTTTACAAGAACATAATCGCTGAGTGGATGTTGCAGAGAGAGGAGTTTGGAGAGTGGCTGGGACTTACGACCAAACATGTAGGTTTAAGGGCCCCTTTAAAATGCGCATTAACCTTAATTGCCACTTCTTTCTCTACCTACCTCTCTCTACCTTTTATTAATATTATACATACGAAAATTTGTAAGTACGGCTGTTTATTACTCTTTCACACAAAAACTACTAAACGTATTTAGATGAAACTTTAAACTGACTTAGCTTATACATCGAAATAGTACATAGATACCAATTTTTAAGGATTTTTTGTAATTCGACCAAAATATAACGATAAGTACCCACTAAATATATTGCTCCACCAAATATTTTCACGGTCTATACATCAGACGCACATCACTAGCACGCATAAATTACACACAAAAATAAACTTAAAACATTAAAAAAACCATACATCAATAGTGATGTACCAGTAATGGCTTATCGATAGTCGATATCGACGTAATGTGCCCTCTACAATGGACTGTTGACATTTTTACGATCAAGACCGCCTCGAGCGCTGTAATGCTCGTATGTTTGTTTATTAATGAAATTCACGATATATTTCTTGCTAAGTTAACTTAATTTATTTGTATGGAGTTATGTGGTTTTTGAAGTAGTGATGTGACACTATTTTTTGGTTCTCTCTATTTTTAAGTGTAGGTATTCTGTTGGAGGAACGAGATAATACAATACAGTTGGCAAGGGTTTCGTGTTATGTACATGATTTTAAAGTTATTAGAATATTTTTTTATTATATATAATGGTTTTTGTCCAGTTCTGTTAAATAAAATCCGGTGTCAAACGCCACCCAACGATATTTTTACGATATTTTAGTTAAGATCAGAATCATAGCCGCAAATGGCAAAATTATTTTAACGTTTCTGATCCCCACTTTCTGCCGAATTGAGGCATTGCGAACAGCGTGTGACTGGCGAAACTCTACACCGCGTTTTGCCTTGTTACCAGAGAAACGAAAATGAAAATACATACATACATAGCTTAACGCTGTATCCCGCATATAGAGGGACAATGTTAAGACACTCCGTTCCCCACTTTCCACCGCCGAATTGAGGCATTGCGTGCTGAGTGGCGGAACTGAACGTTGCGCTTTGCCTTGTTACCAAATCCAGGAAATGAAAAATTCCATTTCCTGGAGTGGGAATCGAACTCACAACCTGTCGAGTTTACAGTCGCACACTTGTGCCTTTGCGCGACGACAGGCGTTTTCTGTATATAGAAAATATGATTAAATTGTAATTACGGTCCCAAACTGCAAGCAAGTCATCAAGAAACTGGTTAACATTTAGATTTGGGAGCAACTTTATATTTAGATTATCGCTTCACAAGTTCTCATAGTCGTTGCATATCGTATACCGTTGATTGGTGAAATTATTACTACATCTATACTAGAACTACTAGTATAGTTCTAGTACTACAGTACTAGAACTATACTAGTAGTACACTGAAATTTAGATTTTTTCTTCTATTAAGTATATACGTGACAGATTGTGGTTTCGATTCCCAGTACAGAAAATGGAATTTTTCATTTCTTGGGTTTGGTAACAAGGCAAAGCGCGGCGTTGAGTTCCGCCACTCAGCATGCAATGCTTCAATTCGGCGGAAAGTGAGGAACGGAGTGTCTTAACACTAGGTTCCTTCTGCCCTGATATATGCGGGATACAGCGTGAAGCTATGTTTGTATATATGTATGTATTAAGTATATAGTAGGTTCGATTACCGATAAGACTATTTTTTTTACATTTTTTAAAAGGTTCCAGTGATTAGTTCACGTTTTTACACGTTTCTATTTTTTTAACGTTCTTATCAACTTATTTAGTTAAGATCTGACAGCAGTTTCTGAGTTATTCGTAATAATTGTACAATATAATGCATTTTTCGTTTAAATCCTAAGTGCCCATCCTTAATTAAAATCTGTAAATCACAGAATCTAATGAGTCTGGCATCTGATAGAAAAACACAGAATATTTTATTTTGAGCTGTTAATTGCACTTTTTCCTTTTACGTACGGAAATATTTAGAGCGAGGCCAGGGGAGATCAAAGTAAGATTAATCCTGAAAGCTTTGGCGTTATAGAGATTTAGTCAAAAGGTGTCAAAAAAATGCGAATACGAATGAACGAATGGAAAACATTACTTCGGCCAAGTAAATATGTTAAGCGACAAGTTTTAGGGACTTTCGGTTGAGTGGTGGTGTTTTGAGAGTATTTTTAGGTTGTAGGTTCGATATGAGAATGTGATGATTTTTAACTTCACACTGCATGCCGCATATAGCAGGAAAGTCACAGGGAACCTAAGAATCAAATGTAAAGACACTCCGTTCCCCATTATCGACCGAATTGAGACATTGCGTGTTGAGTAGCGGAACTCAACGCCGCGCTTTGCCTTGTTACCAAGCCCAGGAAATGAAATATTCCATTTTCTGGAGTGGGAATCGAACCCACAGCCTGTCGCGTTTACAGTCGCACGCTTGTGCCTCTGCGCCACGACAGACGTTTGATGGTTAAAAATTGGTAAAGTCTCTCTAGCCATATTGTTACAGGGGGCCATAGTTTGACTGTAAACGCGAGGTGTGGATATTACATTCAAGAGAAAGTGTGATGTGATAAGACAAACATCGCACGGTGTTGAGTTTCGCCGCTTAAGTAATGTATCGAATTTGTTAGTACAGTAAGTTTTTTGCCCTTATTATCCTGATATGAGAAGAAAGGTGAGAAGCTACAAAGAAATTCCCTATATCTATAGCAAAATGTGGTGTAGCCAGAAAGAACGGACACTCGATAGTTTAACTGTCATCTTTATATCTTAGAGGCTATAATAGGTGCTAGTTGGAATTCAAAAATTGAGATAACGCAAAAATATTTGAATTTGTCCTATATTTATGTATCTATCTATAAATTAAAGTAAGAAAATCTTTCAAACGATATTTTGACCCACTTTTTGCCGTCCGATTTGCTTGATAATTCGCACACGTATCGGGATCCAATGTCAATACAATATTTCCATAGCATGAACCTGATGCCCTTACCGAAGCAACCAGAATAACGAGGAAATATATTTAATGCAGTCCGCCGTTTTCGAGGTATAACGTGCTATATGACGGAACTCATTGCAACTCAACTTTTTTTTAAAACTATGTTCTCATTGCTGTAAATTTATTTTATTATAAAAAAGCAACAAAAAAAGAAAGAGTAAGATTATTACATATTAAGCAAAATTAACAAATCGAACGTCTGTCCGAGTGAGTTCCATCACTCAGCACTCAATGCCTCAATTCGGTGGAAAGTGGGGAACGGAGTGTCCTAACACTAGGTTCTCAGGTTCCCTCTGCCTACCCTGCTGTATGCGGGATTTAGCGTGAAGTTACAAGAAAAAAAAAGAAGGTTTATAGTCCACACAAACCAAGTCACTAGACACAGCAAGTACATATATAAAGAAATTCCATAATATTTTTTATATCGTAAATACATAATCGCATTATATCCAAAGGGCAGGAAATGAGAATGCCCCGTTCAAATTTATTCGATGTAGAATCACAAATCTTTAGGGACGCCTTAGATATCACTTGCTACTATAGCTTAGGGTTAGATCAATTTATTGGTATGTAATGAAATTTTTACCGTCTTAGGAAAAGGGAATTGTTTTAATTTGGGAGATTTTTTATAGAACGAATGAAGAAGAACGTGTTTGGTGGTTTGGGCACGTCGAGAGAATGACTGGTGAATGTTGATATGAAGCTACGCCAAAAAGCATAAGAAACCCCCAGAGGGTATGTTTGAAGAGGTTGATGATTGTGGACGGGGAGTAAAAAGTATGCAGGGATCATAGCATTTAGCGCTCCGTTCTTTGTGAAGGGATGAAAGGTGAAACTGAGTTAAGTTAGTTTTAATTGGATATATTTTTATTAACGCCTGTCGTGGCGCAGAGGCACAAGCGTGCGACTGTACGCACGATAGGTTATGGGTTCGATTCCCACTCTAGGAAATGCAATTTTTCATTTTCTGGGTTTGGTAAAAAGGCAAAGCGCGGCGTTGAGTTCCGCCAATCAGCTCCAATATACAATTTAAGCCTACATCCGTAGATTTAAATGCTTAAATATATAATAATAAAAATATACATACATACACAGCTTCACGCTATATTTCCCTCCTGTACAGGGTAGGCAAAGGGAACCTAGTGTTAAGACACTCCGTTCCTCACTTTCCGTTGAGGCATTTCGTGCTGAGTGGCGAAACTCAACGCCGCGCTTTGTCTTGTTACCAAATCCAGAAAATGAAAAATTCCATTTCCTAGATTGCGAATCGAACCCACGACCTCCCGCGCTTATAATCGCCCGCTTGTGCCTCTGCGCCACGACAGGCAAATAAAGTATATCTAAATGAATTTTAGTACTAAATAATTCTAAATGACATATAAGTTAGGAAACTGTTTATAATATTATCGTGTACATATTGCGGTCTCTATCAATCGGTTTTATTGCCTCGTAACGTATTTTATATGGATGTTGTGTGCAGTTATCAGCAACTTTGTACATTTGTTACTTTGTGAGGCGGATGAGCGCTTTTTTATTATTATTATGGTTTTTTTTTGATAATATAGAGCAAATTAAGGCAAAGTCAAAGGCAAAAAGCTTCATTTTTTTACGTTAAATATATATATTTTTTTTAACTTCACGCTGTATCCCGCATATAGCGGGGTTGGCAGAGGGAACCAGAGAACCTAGTGTCAAGACACTCCATTCTCTTTCAACATTTCCGTTCCTCACTTTCCTCCAAATTGAGGCATTGCGTGTTGAGTGGCGGAACTCAACGCCGCGCTTTGCCTTGTTACCAAACCCAAGAAATGAAAATACTAAATTTTACATTTCCTGGAGTGGGAATTGAACCCACAACCTGTCGCGTTTACAGTCGTACGCTTGTGCCTCTGCGCCACCGCAGACGTCAAATAATTTACCATTATTTTATAAAATTTAATGCCTCAGACTTGATTAGAACCGGCTCAAGAAACTTAGCGAGAGAGTAAGTGATATGACTCTATATTTTCCATTTTCACGAGAATACGAGTATATTAAGGAGGTTAGTCAATTTCTTATATTAATTATATTTAATCATAACAATTGAGATTTTGAATAAAAAAACTGACTTCAAATATGATGCACTATGAAGTAAAATAATTACGAATAACTCAAGAATTACTCGTCAGATATCAATTAAATTTAAATAGGACCACATCGGAAGCACTAGCTATCTTTTAAAATAGAATCATCAAAATTGGTTAATCTACAAACATAACCTATAAAAGAGGCCATCGTACAATGGAGTTATTATATTTAAATAATTTTCATTTCTCCACTCTGGCAACACAAAGCGCGGCGTTGAGTTCCGCCACTCTACAACCAATGTCTATCATTCGGGTGGGAAGATGCGAACGGAGTGTTTTGACACTTGACGTTGTCTCTCTGACAACCTTACTATACGGGATTCAGAGAGAACTTGCTAAAAAAATTATTCATATCCTAAACTCGTGACCTTCAAATAACATCTATAAAGCGATACTATGACAGTAAAGTAATATGGATGCAATAAAATCGATAACGTTATAACGTCAGGTAGTGCAGTTAGCGTGGTATAAATCAGTTTCCGTCGTCGGTAGGCGCGTCTTAATACAATTTTACAAGTGATGTTTGTTTTATAGATGTTAGTATCGATATGATGGAATCGATATTGATATCGATGTGCGATTTTGAATATCGATATTGTTATTTTGTATTTTGTTGAGGAAAGAGAAAATATAGTGATGAGACAGTGTATTTTCGGTTTATTATGTATGTAGATACAGTGGTAGTCATCGTAGTGTTAGCGCAATGAGTAACAATTATATTTTTATTTATCTGGTAAGACAAAACGCGGCGTTGGGTTTCGTTACTCAACACGTAAAGTTTCGAGCTCTAGTGGAATGTGGAAAACGGAGTATTTTGACACTTTACTTTCTTTAGTTACCCTGCTATACTGAAAAAATCCTGAGGATCGAACCCACAATCGCCTTTACAATAAAGTTCTAATCTACCCACATATATAGGTACCTAATCTACCCACGGCCTTTTGCGTTTAACGTCAGAGTATCCCACTGCACCATAAATGCCCACAATAATTATTTTTACGCTTTTTTTCGTAATATTAAATAATTTAGAGAGAATGTAGTGGTTAAACTCTATATTCTTCAATATATTAAATAATTTATTATAGTACCGTATGACTGTAAATGCGATAGGTTTTGGGTTCGATTCCCACTCCAGGAAATGGAATTTGTTTTTTCCTGGGTTTGGTAACAAGGTAAAGCGCGGCGTTGAGTTCCGCCACTTAGCACGCAGCAGCAATGCCTCAATTCGGCGGAAAGTGGGAAACGGAGAGTCTTAACACTAGATTCCTCTGCTACCCTCTGCCTACCCTGCTATATGCGGGATACAGCGTGAAGCTATGTATGTATGTATATATTAAATAATTTATTTAAGTAAGTATACCATGAGAAATGCTTTCACAAAAATAATATATTTTCATACTCCTTCCTATATAGGTATTCGACTAACATAAAATTTTGAGAGCTCTTGAAAGAAAATAGCATTTCCTAGGGAATTGGCTTTGCGGTGTAACACAGTCATTTGCATGCCTTATTTAAATAACGTATGTTATAAGAAGTAATATATGTAGATGGCATTGTTCAGATTACTTTAGCATTTTACCCCAATTATAAGGTTATTTGAACGGTTCTTGCGAATAAAGTGCTTTTAGATACTATCTTTTATAGACTAGCTGGAAGTGAGGAAAGGCGTTGTAGTTTAACTTGGAATCAAATTTTATATTGGAATATTATATATGTAACCTAGGAAACTTTTGTTAGGCTTTTTAGATTGAGTACAGTTTTGGGTTTTGTCTGTAGCATGGAGTTAAGTGGTATTGCATTTCGTCAATAGAATTTTAAAGAAATATATATTTAGTGTGAAATACTTATTGGCGTGCCTTGTCTGTAAAATCATTGGTTTGCCGTCACAGCAAGCGGCATGACTTTCTATGCCATCATAATTTCATTACTATATTTTGTTTGTGTGTCAGTATTTTAATAATAAGAAAAATATCTATACATATATTTTTATACGGTCCAGTCGGTTTCAGTCCAGCGGAAAGTGGGGAACGTGTTGAAAGAGAACGGAGTTTATTAACACTAGGTTCTCAGGTTCCTTCTGCCTACCCTGCTATATGCGGGATATAGCGAAGCTAAAAAAAAGTTAAAAAAAGAGATATTCATCCAGTATAATTAGAAACTTAAATAAACCTAATAAAACGAAATAAAAAATAATATTAAATAAAGTAATCGATACATCATAAAGTAGCAACACTAAACGTACTACATAAATCATGATACATAGCTATCTGTTGCCCGCTTAATACGATCCGTCTGGTGGTGTGGGGCGACCCCCTCAGTATCGTCATTTTTATATCATGTTATTTTGTGTTATTTATGTTATTTTGTTATTAATTGAATTATTTATAGTTATTGGACTGTTATTGGGTTTGGAATTGCTAATAATCGGATAACTTTATGCATTTGTGGTCTTTTAAAATTTGAGTAATGCTATTAGGTTAAGTGCGGTGTTAAGTTTCGCCATCTAACATTAAAAGTAATCTAAACTAGGTGCAAAGTAGAAAAATATGATTTATAAATAAGTTAGAGATGTTTATCGTATTTTTCATATAGTAAATTATTTGACGTTCAAAAAATGAAACATGTAACTTCTTACTTTGAATAAAATTGTTTGACTTTGACTTTGATAGTATAATTAAAATCTTATATAATATAAAAAATAGAGCATATGACTTTAATTTAAAAATAAAAAAGCAACAAAAAATTTCAACCCTATTTTGACCCACTTCTTGCAGTTAGTTGTATTTGCTAGAAAATATGCCCACGTGTCCGGTTCATGTGACACTATAATATTTTCATAGCGTGAATCTAATAAACCAGAGATATGATCAGGATAATGAGAAAATAATTTTAACCGCCAATGGTTTCAAACAATAATTTTTTATTTTTCCGCTTATAGGAGGTAAAGAAATCCAGTAGTGGCAAGATACTCTTACATTTTCCACTTTCATTAATATAAGTTGTATATTATGATATAGACATACAAAGTGACTTCTGGCTATCAATCTTCAATAACAATTTCAATACACGTACATACATACACATGTAACGCATTTAAAGTTTTTAATTAGGTACAGAATCTAGTACAAAAGGCCGTTTATCTTAATAACATGGTGGCCGAGTTGTGAAGCGCTATCTAACGTTCTATACGTCGGAGCGCTGTTTACTGACTTTGTAAATAAAAAACTGAATAATTACATGTTAACTTATATACATACATAGCTTCACGCTGTATCCCGCATATAGCAGGGTAGGCAGAGGGAACCTAGTGTTAAGACACTCCGTTCATCACTTTTGACCCATAATCGGGACATGGTGTGTTGAGTGATTTTCTAGAGAAGGTTAATTCAGTTTCTGGCTTTTTTGGCGTAGCAGAGAGAACTTAGTGTGAAGACACTCCGTTCCCAACCTTCCACCCGAAATTAAAACGTTGCGTGTTGAGTGTATTTTCAAAGTGTTCATCCTAGTGTTACCAAAGTGGGGAACTAAAAATAATTTAAATATAATCGTTCTCCCAATTAGGAATTGAACCCACAACTACTCGCGTTTCCAGTCATCATCATCATCCTCATCACCATCATCATAATCACAATCACAATCACTTACCTATAAGCCATTCTAATTTGTTCACCATTCTTGTACCAGATGAGCTGAGCTGGTGGGTTACCACCACGACTTCTGCAGACCAGCTCTAAACTCTGGCCACGTCTGACTGTCTCCCCTTCAGCATAGCCTTCGATGTATGGAGCACCAGGTGGGTCTGAAAGCAAATGAGAAAAAACTTAATATTTCGCGAATTCACCGTGAGATCCTATTGCATTGCATAGGTGCCTGGGACTTGCGTTCCAAGTGTAGGCTTAAGGGCCCGTCAATATTATATATTATATTAAAGAGAGGGGCCCTTTTAGTATAGTAAACTACACTTATTATAAGGTTAGGCGTAAACTCCACTTCCCGCCCGAATTCGAGACTTTTTATATAGATTGGCAGAACTCAACGCTGCATATAAGTACGCTAATATTTATTTTGAAAAAATCTGTAAGTTTTATAGAGATAATAAAAATGAAAAAAAATGGAAACTTTGTCAATTCTTAAATTTAACACATTAGAAGCATTTGCTTCAGTAGAAAAAAAACAGTTGAATTGATAACTTCTTCCTTTTTTAGACTCACTCAGCACTCAGCACGCAATGCCTCAATTCGGCGGAAAGTGGGGAACAGAGTGTCTTAACACTAGGTTCCCTCTGCATACCCTGCTACATGCGGGATACAGCGTGAAGCTATGTATGTACGTTTCTTTTTTAGAATCGGTTAAAGCTGTACACTATAGTTATATATATATACATATATATTATATAATAGATACAACGATGGCACAATCTTCTAGTACATTCACTTGGAAAACTTAACTTTCTTTGATAAAAAATGATATTGCTCGAAGCGAATTGCTTTTAGCAATTACGAAACTAATTTAAAATTTTTATATTTTAAAGAACTATGGTATATATTTTGCTTAGTTTTTTTCATACTTTTAATGTTTTGTAATATATATATATGTATATAGATTGTTTTGTAATATATATATATATGTATATAGATTGTTTTGTAACTTTAAGCTGTATCCCGCATATAGCAGGGTGGGCAGAGGAAACCTAGTATTAAGACACTCCGTTCCCCACTTTCCACCGAATTGAGGCATTGCGTGCTGAGTGGCAGAACTTAACGCCACGTTTTGCCTTGTTACCAAACCCAGGAAATAAAAAATTTCAATTCCTGGAGTGGCAATCGAACCCACAACCTGTCGCGCTTACAGTCGCACGTTTGTGCCCCTGCGCTACGACAATTTTTACTGGGTAAACCAATTTTGATTTCTTTTTTATATTATAGCTACTGCTTTTCATGAATGAATAGATATAAATAATTTGAAGCTTTCTACAATAATGAAATACTATTATATGTCATTTTTCAAAAAAATAAAGTGATCTAACTCTCTCTATTTCTCTCTCTGTGTATATAAAAAAATACATGACATAATAAGCAAAAACCCATTCTTATACGTCGGTTAACAGTTTCCTTTCATTATTGAGCTATTTTCCGCTATAGAGGAATATGACACCACATGTGTCTGAGTGATGTTTTTATTTAAGCATAGCCCTCTTGGTATATTAGTGATGTGAAAGTTAGTTATATTGTTATCGATATCGAGAAGTATCGATTATTCTTTTAATATTTGTCATACATCAGATTAAAGGCGTGTCTATCGTGGCGTACTGGTTTTTTTATTTCAAGGTAATTATTATATTTGAATTTGCAATTATCTATTCTAATATGAGAAACCTCGATGTTAATTCCTGCTACTCTAAACGTAATGTTTTTCGCTACGCTAGAAAACGGGAAGCTGCGTGCTTGTATTATGGTATATTTTTAGTAAAAAATTCATAGCTTTATCTAACTACTTGATTTATTTTTATGTATTAAATATACTGTATACCAAATAAAATAACAGTTTAAAAAGATATAATAGAGAATAATCAATAAACACCGCCTCTGCAAATCCCAAAGTACATGTTATAATTAAGATTTCATAAAAAAAGCGGCTTCAAATAAAACACACAAAAAATAAAATGATTACGAATAAATAAAACTAGAATCGGGAATCGAACCCACAACCTGTCGCGTTTACAGTCGCTCGCTTGTGCCTCTGCGCCACGACAGGAGTTAATATAAAATTATCGATAAAATAATTGCACATCATTACGTAACCTGAGTATAGGGGAAAAGAAAACACTGTGTACGTTGTAATTATACTGGCTAAAGGAATTCTGGAACACCCTGTATTTAGCACGTTATTATTATAATATATGATCATATTTATAAATATTGTTTGCTCTTTTGCTAAAAATATATGAATAATATGAGAAATAAGCTGTAATAAGATAAATTGTGGCGTTAAATTCCGCCAACTAACACGTAATGTCTAAATTCGGATAGAGAGCGGAGAAAGTAGTGTCTCAACACTAGATTCTCTCTAACTACCCTCCTTTACGGGATAAAGTGTGAAGAAGGAGCATGAAACTTGGCACACTTATTGTTTATGCGAGTATAGCAAAGAAGTGCAGAATTATAGTACCTTTTTAAAATAATACATAAAAAATATATAAAATTAATAAAATATATGTCACACACACTTCCATGTTTATACAAAGTGACATACGCATACGTTGCTAGAACGCGTTATTAACGCGTCAACGGGGACACTAGTTAGTTTTCTTTTTCCATTATTAAAAAACAAAGCACACAAACGAAATGTGTAATTCTAATGTATAAGCTACATTACTGTAAAGTTTCATCTAAATCCGTTCAGTAGTTTTTGCATAAAGGACTAACAAACATCTTAACAAACTGTCCCATTTATAATATTACTAATATATACACACAACTTAAACGCGTCTACTACGTATCGTATTTCAAAGGACTATATATATATGTAATTTTTAGTAATTGTCTAATCATTGGAGTATTTCCGGAATGACAGAATATCAGATTATAATGAGTTTTAAAATAGAGAAGCCCACTCAACTTTACTGAATTTTGTAATCTATATATATAAATGCTTGCGTTACTGAGTGACTAACAGACAACGTACACACAAAACTACTGCCTATAGAAAGATGAAATTTGACATGTAGTCTACTTGCGGCGTGTAGGGGAGGAGCACTGAGAGAGGATTTCTCGAAATTTTAACGAAAATTTTAAAGACATAGGATTTTAAGTTTTTTAGCCCACGCAAACGAAGGTTGGAAAGAAACTGATTATAACGCATAACAGGGCCAAGATTAAAGTCAAGACTCTTTATACACTTTCCATACGAAATCGAGACGTTATATTAAATGGCGAAACTCAACGCTTTGTCTTGTTAGGGCGTAGGAATAGAAATAACATAAATACTGTAACTCCCTGAGTAAGAATCGAACCTACAATCACTGGTGGTTTTATTTAATTATTACAAATAACCCAAAAACTACACGTCAAATCTGAACTAAATTTAAATAGGACCACATCTATCAGCTATCATATAAAAAAACATCATCAAAATTGATTCATATATCAAAGTTATGCGGTAACACATAATAAAAAAACCGTCAAATTGAGAACCTTTTCTTTTTGAAGTCAGTTAAAAATAGTAGAAATTGTGTTAAAACGTAAATACGGTTACCGTTAAAGTAAATACAGTGTACCCTATATAATTAATAATTCATAGAGGACAATGTCGAAGGCCTCGCTCGCCGATACCTAAATTTGTTTGTAGAAGCTACGTGGCAAGGGTGCTATTTTAAAGGAATTTTAGTATTGTATTAATATATATATATATAGATAGTATTGCGTGTGTATATATATATACATATACATATATATATATATATATATATATATATATATATATATATTCACGCTGTATCCCGCATATAGCAGGGTAGGCAGAGGGAACCTGAGAACCTAGTGGTAAGACACTCCGTTCTCACAACTATTCCGTTCCCCACTTTCTTCCACCATTCAATATGCAATTTGGAATATGAATCTAATATGAAATATATATGAAATGTTTATGAGTATTTTAACACTAGATTCTCTGACTACCTTCAACTCTCTCTAAGTACCCTCCATTCTCTCTACTCTCTGAATAATACAGGATTAGTTTAAGCCAACCAACAGCAAGCCCAACTTATCTAACATAACATGACTTTGAAAGTTACAAAGATAAATTTGGTCGCCTCACTCCACCAGAGTCAATAGTGGACAAAGTCAACATTTACGTTAGCTTTAAATGGCATATTAATAATGCATGTCCTCGCTTGCGTTCTGGGTTTCGGATTTTCCGATGCATTTCCATGAAATGTGTGTATGATTTTAGTTTTGCGACTAAACGTTGCTAAAACGATTTCTAATTTTATATTAGGATAAAGGAGATATGAAAACGCGATGATTACGGGTTCAATTCTCAATTGTGTTTAATTAAAATGGAGATGAATGGCACATGTAGCGCGAATGCAAGACGACAGATGGACAAATAGATTAAGAAAATGGAAGGGACCAAGAGGAAAGAGGCTCGTCGGTAGACCTTACACAAGATGGCAGGATGAAATAGCCAAAGTCAGCTACTTTGGCTCACAATGGTTTCAGGTCGCCCAGGACAGGAAAACATGGTCACTTTTGGTATTTAATTATGAAATATTTGATTTTCGCGATTTTTACACAGAGAAAAAACTTAGCAATCCATGGTGTGTCATTCACTGTGCCCTTCGCGTTGCAGAGAGGGGAATTTGGAGAGTGCCTGGGACTTACGACATAATGTGTAAGTTTAAGGGGCCCCTTTAAAATGTGCGTTATAGTTCATCCGCCGCGCTCCTCTCTCTACCTATTATTATTATAAATGTAAAAGTTTCTTATGATTGATGTTTGTTACTCATTCACACAAAAACTACTGAGCAAATGTAGATGAAATTTTACATATAAGTAAATTTACTACAGTATAACGTTCAATTTTAACCATAGTAACTTAAAAAGTTTTTTTTTTTAACTTCACACTGCATCCCGCATATAGCAGGGTAGGCAGAGGGAACCAGAGAACCTAGTGTTACGACACTCTATTCTCTTTCAACATTTCCGTTCCCCACTTAAAAAGATCATTGTGTAAAATACTATGGAAGCTTTTACTGTAACACTTATTTAAACATTCTTCGTTGAAACTTTCAATAAGATCATAATTAAGGGCATATAACATTTTTGTATATAGATAATGAATTATAAATTCTTTTTTTTTTAATTTAACTAACTTACTATATTCTATTCTAACACCTGTCGTGGCGCAGAGGTACAAGCTTGTGACTGAAAACGCGACAGGTTGTGGGTTCAATTCCCACTCCAGGAAATGTAAAGTTTAGCATTTTAATTTCCTGGGTTTGCTAACAAGGTAAAGCGCGGCGTTGAGTTCCGCCACTCAGCACGCAATGCCTCAATTTAGCTGAAAGTGGGGAACGAAATTGTTGAAAGAGAACGGAGTATCTTAACACTAGGTTCTCAGGTGCCCTCTGCCTACCCTGCTATACGCGGGATACAGCGTGAAGTAAAAAAAAATATATACTCTACTAATGCCGTCTTCATATTAAAAAAAGCGACATTGAATTTCGCTACTCAATACGTCAGGTTTCGAATTCGGTCTGAAAGTATAAGGACGGAGTGTCTCGACACTAGGTTCTCTCTGACGTGTAGCAGTTTTTTCCTTAAATAATTTATCTTTTAAAAAGAATTTATCTCTCCCTGCATTTCCACATAGAAAAATGATTTAATACTAAAAATAAGTAGAACGTAAGCTGACGGGTGGAATGTGCACAATTTTTCATAAATTCGTAGAACAAACGACTAGAGTTATAAGTGTCAAGGATTATCTTCAGACATTCAGTTATATAATTATTTATAAGCCTCACGCTGTATCCCGCATATAGCAGTGTAGGCAGAGGGAACCTAGTGTTAAGACACTCCGTTCCCTACTTTCCTCCGAAATGAGGCATTGCGTGCTGAGTGACGGAATTCAACGCCGCGCTATGCCTTGTCAATAAACCCAGGAAATGAAAATACTAAAGTTTTACGCTTCCTGGAGTGGGAATCGAACCCACAACCTGTCACGATTACACAAACTTGTGCCTCTGCGCCACGATGGTCTCCTATATAAGTTTACTAGCTCTTACCCGCAGCTTCGCTGGCGTGGTCAATGGCAATCTTTACTACATACTTTAGTGTATATGAGTTAATTTAAAGACATTGAAGTACCTAGATGTTCAATTTTTTTTTTTATTTTGTTTATTTTTATAAAAAAGTATCTAATATCCATTTTAATATCTCTTAAAATATGTATGAAAAGTTTCATGATAATCGGTTCAGTAGTTTTGACGTGAAAGCGAAACAAACAAACTTACATTCAAACTTATAATATTAGTAGGGATGTATGTATATATGTATATATGTATATATATGTATGTATGTATATATGTTGTATACATGTATGTATTTCTGTATGTATGTATGAATGTATTTATGTATCTATGTTTGTATGTATGTATTTGTGTAGTATATAAGTTATGTATTTGCTATAGTAAATCTATAAGTATGCTATTGTTTTTATTTAAATATTATTATTTCTTTATTTTTCACACCCTATCTGAATTTTAATTTGCGCTTTCTTATGCCTTAAGGTTGCCTGGAAGAGATCGCTATTTTAGCGATAAGGTCGCCTATTGTATATCTAATTCTTGTGTGTATTTTCTATTTTATTTATTTTATGTGTGTGCAATAAAGAGTTATAAATAAATAAATATACTCATTTTACAAATTACTATGATATTTCTTTAGACTTTTCCTTATTCGTATGGTCTTTGAGTACACTATGAGGAGGTTAAAGCAATGTTAGAACAATTTCGACTTATGGCAAGACGTGTCAGTTTTATGAATATTTACATGTTGTTTTTTACTCACACTATTACATAATCACAATAACTTATTTTAATAAATAAAGACAGAGAGATATTTTAGGTTGAGTGGCGTAACTCAACGCCGCGATTTGTTTTGCAATTTTTTTTTCTACCTTCACGCTATGTCCCGCACATAGCAAGGTAGGCAGAGGGAATCTGAGCACCTAGTAATAAGACACACCGTTCTCTTAAAACATTTCCGTTCCCCACTTTCCACCGGATTGAGTCATGGCTTGCTAAGTGGCGGACCTCAACGCCGCGCTTTGCTTTGTTACCAGACATAGAAAATGAAAATTTTAAAATTTTCATTTCCTGGAGTGAGAATCGAACCCACAGCCTGTCGCATTTACAGTCGCACGCTTGTAGGAATAAATAATCACTGCTTATGTTTTATTTAATTATGTTACATTTCACCACGTAATATATATGTCTCGAGTTGTGTCGGTCGGAGGAGAACGGAGTGTCTCAACACACATGCTTAAAGTGAATGTCAGTTGAAATTATATAGTTCATAAACTCTAAATTAACTTTTTATAACAAAAAAAACAAAATGACCTTAAAAAATCTACTAATAAAATAATTAAAAAGAACAAAAAACCCGAATTAACCAATTCTTTAAATTTAGGAACCAAATACCAATGAAGTAAACTATAAAAGCTTGTTATGTGTTATATATATGAAATGTGCTAAGTAAGTCCTTTCATTTGACATCACACGGTACCCAGCAACGATTTTTTATTTTTATTCATGACGTAATTGCTTCTAGAGCGTGCTATATTGAATTAAAAGTGATGTCACATATCTAAGAACAGTTGGAGTATCAATACCTACCTAACGTCACCTTAATTACATAATTCGATCCAGGGGTTTGGAAGATATGAGGTAATAAAGAATTTTACAACCATACCGCGCGAAAAACGTAATCCTCCTCTGATAGTCGGGTAAAAACTAGCATTATTGTTGAGTTTCGCCACTCAACACACAGTGTCTCGAATTCCACCGGTCAGAGAAGAACGGAGTGTCTTCACACTAAATAACTTGACAAATTTCTCCACTGTCCGTTTATTCTACCCCTATTATAACATTAAATATATATAAAAGCTTACATCATAAAGGCCATAATGAATCCTGTTACCGGAAGAGATAACCGAGCGTTAGATTGATGGAATCATGATCGAGAACTTAACGGTTTGGGAAACCGGCAAATTAAACTTGGCTAGACAATTTATGAGGAAATTGTATGGGTATAATATTAATGATTTTTAGGGTTAACCGAATATTTATACTTGGAGTTAGGCGATTTTGTTTAAAATGGTTTGTAATAAATAACATTTTTTTTACAAAATAATATACCAATTTCAAATATAACGCTTTAATATTATTACGAATAACTTAAAAATGACTCGTCAAATCTTAACTAAATTTAACTAAGATCAGATAATAAGACAGTGCGGGATATGCAGAGGGAAACAGAGAACCTAGACACTCTTTTCTCTTTTAGCATTTCCGTTGTGCCTCAATTCGGCAGAAAGTGAGGTTTCTGCCGAATTGAGGCATTGCGTGCCTGGGGGGTGGAACTCAACTTCGCGTTTTGCTATGTTACCAGAGCGAGGAAATAATAAAATGAAAAGTGAAATAGTAACGCATAAAAAATACAGACTTCTTTTTTTGGAAGTCGGTTAAAAAGTTTTGAAAAATAAAGAATATAAATCTTACATACATACATAGCTTCACGCTGTATCCCGCATACAGCAGGGTAGGCAGAGGGAACTAGTGATAATACACTCCGTTCACCACTTTCCGCCGAATTCAATGCCGCGATTTTGCCTTGTTATCAAACCCAGGAAATGAATAATTCCATTTTCCAGGAGTGGGAATCGCACCCACAACCTGTCGCGTTTACAGTCGCACGCTTGTGCCTCTGCGCCACGACAAGCGTTATTATATAAATCTTATTTGGTTTAAATTCTTATTTAACATGAACTAGTCACTCCGTATAACAGCGCTATGAAAATCTACTCTTAAATACTTCGACCTCAACTTGCCACATTTTAGAGACATAGCGCGTTGATTGGCGGAACTTAACACCGCGTTTTGCCTTTACCAGAACGAAAAAATGAAAATAATTAAAAAAAGATGTCTAATCTATTTTCATTCAGTGGCGGAACTAAACACCGTGTTTTTTTTATTAATTCAAATAAATTGACTCATATTTCAAACAATCTATTACAAAAACAGAACAAACAAACAAAAAACAATTAATTCCTAGTTCCTTGTAAACAATGATTCGTCCAATGTTTAAGTTAAAACAAAGTTTGTTCAACTTGTTTACATTTTATATTCGCTTTTGTGACGAAATTAAATTGTTAACCATTTGAGATAACAGCTCTTCGACTATTTTAGGAATTTCTTTGGAGTTCCAACGAAGAATGCTTTACGCTTTGTCTTGGTTGTAGTAAAAGAGCTTACAGTTGTTTATATAATGAACTTTATAACTATTATGATAATATATATACATATTAGTGGCGAGGCGTTCATATAACACGGTTTCAACCGACTTATCTTTTGTAAACGATACAAATAAATTAAATAATAAATTAACACAATAAAAGGTCGCCAGGAAAATGTGGAGCTTTAATTGTAATAAAATAAAGGTTATCAGAAAAATATTAGGTTAGTATATACAATAACCAAAAAAACGAGCTCTGACATCTAAAACCACCTAAAAAAAGGTCACCAGCAAACTTAGATAGTGAGATTGGTAAAAAACTTTACATTTTATACCGGCTTCCCTAAATATATACCGGCTTCCGTATATCTACCGGCTTGCCTTATTAAAATTCTCAACACTCGCTACTCATACATATCACTTCGTTCCCCACTTTCCGCCGAATTTAGGCACTGCGTGCTGGGTGGCGGAACTCAACGCCGCGCTTTGCCTTATTATCAAGTTCAGGAAATGAAAATTTCCATTTCCTGGAGTGGGAATCGAACCCACAACCACAACAGGCGTTTATTTTAAGTTTAACAAATTGAATTTATAGTTCAAAATCTATATACTAAAGAGTAATACACTTTTAGTTAGGATCTTATTTAAAGTTTCAACGAAGAATGCTTTAAGTTATAAGTGTTACAACAAAAGAGCTTTCATAGTTAATACTTTACGTTATATTATGGCTAAATTAAACAAAATTTATTTAAATTGTTGTCTATATGTTATTCTGTTGCATAAACTATATTACTGTTAAATTTCATATAGATCTGTTAAGGAGTTTTAGCGTGAAGGAGTAACAAACATTAATCCTAAGAATTTTCATATTTATAATATTAATAGGTAAAGAGAGGAGCGTGGACAGTCAAGGTAAAAGTTAATGGGCAGTTTAAAGGGGCCCCTTAAATCGACACGTTGGGTCGTAAGTCCCAGGCATTCTTCAAGCTCCTTTCTTTGTAACGCGATGGGCACAAAGCATGGTGAATGCCTGGTTCGATAAGGAGTTTCTTACATACATACATAGCTTCACGCTGTATCCCGTGTATAGCCCTGCTATAGGCAGAGGGAACCTAGGGAACCTAGTGTAAAGACACTCCGTTCCCCACTTTCTACCGAATTGAGTTTTTTCTCTTAATATTTTGTTGCTAACTTGGCATTATTTATAATTTCTAATAAGCGCAAGTCAAGTCATTCGTCATATGGAATCGACAGTCATTTTTCACTGTCCACAAATTTTAGAATTATAACAATTACAGAGAGAAGTCACTGTAGCGCAGTGGGGCATAACTATTATTTAAATCTGGGTAAGACAAAGCGCGGCGTTGAGTTCCGCCACTCAATACCCAATGTCTTTAACTCGAACGTAAAATGGAGAAATCTGTCTACGCTTTTATGCGGAGAAAATCGTGAAAGTAAGTAAAAATATAAATATCTTCTCGAGTCTCAATATAAACTCAAAATCCTTAAATCTTAATACTTATATAGGAAATACACTATTAAAAAAATCTATTGTCAAGAGACACTCCATGGTCCACTTTACGCTCAAAGTTATTGTATATTTAAAGGCGGAACTTAACGCCGCGCCTTATCTTATCAAAATATTAACAAACATAAAAAAATATTTTGAATAATATTTAAGCCAAGTACTAACAATAACATCTATTCACATTATATGAAAAACATTACACTAAAAGCATAGAGTTTCCTAACAGAAAAGCTTGGTCGAGCAAAACTCTTTCTCGAACACTTTTAGTTTTCCTTTTTACGATAGTCAATAGGGTCCAAAGAATATTGCTTCCAATACATCTTGCCGAAACGATCATTGTTTGACGGTTTTATTGTATGGGGTAATGTATATATTTGTATAAAAATTAAATAAAATATATAAAAAATGGGACCATATTGTAAATAAGATTGAGTCTGGATTCGATTCTCACCTTATGTCAGTTAAAGTGCGGCGTTGAGTTCCGCTACTTAATAAGCAATGTATCGAATTCTAGCGGAAAGTGGAGGTGTGGCAAAATATATAAAAAAGTTGAGAAAAGATAGAAAAACTTTATTATGGTATAGTTGAATGATATATCATTGTATATGAGGTAATTGTGGGTTCGATTCTCACTCAGGGGATTGGCACAACCAATAGATTG
>JAKGSA010000872.1:184154-202653 GCA_033558755.1 Philaethria dido
TCCAACCAAAATTTACTTACATAATGCCATGTCTACACATTGCTGACTCTAACAAAACCTCTAGAGATGTACTGTTTAATTTTAGCAATTTAGGCAGAACACACCCTCAGCGAAATAAATACTTTGTCTCGAGACGAGTGTAAAACAATGTAAATAAACATTTGTATACTAAGCCAGTTAAATAATTAAATAAAATAATATATATGAGTGTATGTATGGAGTTTATAAATAAAAAGCTATTATGGCGCAGTGGTGAATGTCTGTCTGTAAATGAGATTAGTTCTGTGTTTGATTTGCACTCGGAAGAACAAAATTCAGTAAGACAGAGCGCGGCGTTGAGTTCCGCCATTCAATATGCAATGTTTCGATTTGGGATAGAAGGAAGAGAAGGGAATGTCTTGACAATAATGATAAGTATGATTATATAAGTTAGCCTTGCTAGTTTTTAATCTGTTAACGGGGTATGACGAAATATCTCGTCATACATAAAATTCTACTGCAAGAGCATGATCTTAATATATTGAACGCATTACGTTCTACGTTGTTCTTATCTATTAAATCTTAGAGTGGTTATATATATGCCATCACATTGACGATGCGTCAAAAAATGTCATGTTCTCCTTTCATGAGGTCTCCATTCTACTGGGTGAACCGATTTTGTATTTTTTTTTATTTAATAGCTACCCAGTGCTTTTGATGTAGCCATATTTAAATTTAATAAAAAATTGACGAATAGTTTTTGAGTTATTCGTAATATTTTTAGTTTTTAGTGAATTTTATTTAAAGTCAGTTAACATTTTTATTATAAACTACAATATAACCCCTGTCGTGGCGCAAAGGCACAAGCGTGCAACTGTAAACGCGACAAGTTGTGGGTTCGATTCCCATTCCAGGAACTGTTCATTTCTTGGGCGGCACAAGGCAAAGCGCGGCGCTAAGTTCCGCCACTCAGCCAGCAATGCCTCGAATCGGCTGACAGTGGGGAACGGAGTGTCTTAGCACTAGGTTCCCTCTGCCTACCCTGCTATATGCGGGATACAGCGTGAAGCTATGTATGTATTATATATATAAAGTATTCAGACGTTTGATCTCACAATTCCGTCTAACATAATAACTAACACTACTTAGAGATTACAACGTCAACACTCCAAGCTTCAGCTTAATTCAAGTAATTTCACTACAAGAGAACCTTTAAGCTAGATTCTAAGATCAGAAACACTTGTTGTTAATTATTTATACTTTGGGTGGTATAAATTGTATATGCGATGCCTGAATTCTCATATTACTATCAACATACATACATACATAGCTTCACGCTGTATCCCGCATATAGCAGGGTAGGCAGAGGGAACCTAGTGTTAAGAGACTCCATTCCCCACTTTACTATCAAAAATATAAATATTTTAACTAAAAAGGAAACCGACTGCACTAAAAAGTAAAATTATTACGAATAACTCAGAAACAACTAATCAGATCTTAATTAAATTTAAATAGTACCACAACAAAAGCATTATCTATCAAATAAAGAAAGAAACATCATGATTGGTTTGCCCACTTCAATATTATATAATACAAATAAAAAAATACAGCCGAAATGAAAACCTTCTTTTTTCTCTACAAGAGAACCTCAAAGTTAGATTCTATCAGAAACATTAGTTGTTAATTATTTATACTTTGTGTTGTTTAAATTATATATACGATGGCTATGTTCTCATATTACTATGAACGATATTAATATTATTATTAAGATTTTGGTGAATAAGAAAAAGGACTGCACTAAAAAGGAAATTATTACGAATAACTCAAAAACTTGTTATCAGATCAAAAGAACTGGTTATAATATAAAGAAGAATCGTTAAATTTAATGAAGTAAAAAGTTATGTGATAATACAAATAAAAAATATAATTGAATTGAGAAAAGTCCCTTTTTGAAGTTGGATAAAAATAAGAATCAAGTTCAATATTAAGAATGTGTAAAATATAACTTCATTGACAAAAGAAAACATAGATTCTAAGATCAGGAACACAAATTGTTAATTATTTATTCTTTGTGTGGTTTGAATTATATATGCGATGGTATGAGAATTATATTAAAAATAAAAAGTGAAAATGAAAGCGAAGTTCAGTATTAAAATATTGAAATATAACTTAATTGATAAAATAATTGATATGTAAATAGGTGCTAAGTTCTGTAGATAATTCTTATTATTTTGATCGCATAATAAAGTATGTATGTATAGAGAAACTAGTGGTATAACACTCTGTCCTATACTTTCCTTTCGAAGTCGAAGCGTTGCGTTATGATTTGCGAATCTCAACACAATTCTTTGTCTTAACAGAGTGGTATAATGAAAAAAAATGAAATATAGTTATGCCAATAGCATATAACCAATCTCGTTAGCAGTCACGAATGAATGTTCATATTTAATCTGAATGAATGTTCATATTTAATATTTTCATTTCTTTGCTCCGGTAAGACGAAGCGCGGCGTTGAGCTCCGCCATTTAAAACTACATGTCTCAAATTCAGCCAGAAAGCGGCGTATGGAGTGTACCGACACTATGTTTCTGTCTAAGCTGCTATCCGGAATAAAGAGTGAAGCAGCTTTATTATTATTAATATTAAAAATAATAATTTTCAGTACTTTTCTTTCGTCCATTATATTTATGCCAATTTTCATTTTCACAAAACGAGGTTTTATATCGATTTTTAGTTCCGCAAAGAATGGCTCTTTGAAAACTTTAATTAGTTATAAAGTCTTTAGCAATTGGAGAAACTAATTAAACGATATCAGCTTCCAAACATTTGCGAACTTCCAATCCCTCTTAATGTTGACGTTCAAACGATTGGGTTTACTTTTTTATGATGGATTTTTTTATGAAAAATTTAAAAAAATAGTCTATTGTAATATTTTAGTTAAAAAAGATAACCAAATATTTAGAAAATGCACTCAAAATATTATTATTATGAATAACTCAAAAATTATCTCACAAACTATATGACTTCACGCCTATCGTGGCGCAGAGGCACAAGCGTGCGACTGTAAACGCGACAGGTTGTGGTTTAGATTCCCACTCCAGGAAATGGGTCCGCCACTCAGCACGCAATGCCTCAATTCGGCGGAAAGTGGGGAATGGAGAGTCTTAACACGTCGGTTCTCTCTGCTTACCCTGCTATATGCGGAAGACAGCGTGAAGCTATGTATGTATGTATATGACTTCATAAAACGGAAGAGGTTCTTTATTCGACTGTATTCTTATATATGTGTTACCGCTAACATTTTTCTGAGAGAACTGATTGTGATCATTCTTCTTTTATATAATAGCTATTGACCCTGATGTGATCCCATTTAACTTTAGTTGAAATCTGATGAGTAGTTTTGGAGTTATTCGTAATAATTTTACGTTCTTTTTTAGTCATTACTGTAGTTTTTCATTAATTGGCAATATAATATATATAGAACAGGAAAAAGCCTTCTAAGTTGTAATTTAGCGAACAAGGCAAGTAATTTTTTTGAGGAAAATATTTGAAAAACATATTATTACAGACACTCGTAAGTATCAAGTACTGGAAAATTCCACTTGATAAATTGCCTGAAAACGCCACGTGCCATTAATTTTTATATCCCTACTAATATTATAAATGTGAATGTACGTTTGTTTGTTTCGCTTTCACGCAAAAACTACTGAACCGATTATCGTGAAACTTTATACACATGTTCTTAGAGGTATTAAGAAGGATAAAGGATACTTTTTATTAAAAAAAATGTTTTGGTAGACATTATTTAGTAACATACATAAAAAATAAAGTCTAGTTGCGAACCTCGTTCATTCTCTGGGCATTGAAACTAATTTCAATATAATCATTCTGAAGTGGGAATTGAATCTGCAACCCTTCGCATTTAGACCGACGCTGTCCTCCCATTGTATGGTACAAAAATGTATTTAAATTATTAAAATTTTGACAATAAGCAGTGGTTATCATCTATATATAAATACGTGAAGCGAAAACTTTGGATCGATTTTTACGAAAGTTATGCGGACGGAGGAGCATGAAATTTGGCACTTTTTTAGTTTATATAGAGGAGTGCACAATGATCATTTTTTTTTAAATAGTGCATAAAAAGCATATTAAATTAGTAAAATAAATGTTACACACACTACCATAGTTTGACATCCATGTTTATACATAGTGACATACACATTACTAAAGACAACGCGTTGTTAACGCGTCAACCGGGACACTAGTAAAAATAAATAAAAAATCATCAAAATTAGTCCACGCCGTAAAAATTTATGTGGTAATACATACATACAAAGCTTCACGCTGTACCCCGCATATAGCAGAGTAGGCAGACGGAACCCAGTGTTAAGAAACTCCGTTCCCCACTTTTCGCCGAATTGAGGTATTGCGTGCTGAGTGGCGGAACAGAACGCTCTTTGCCTTGTTACCAAACCCAGGAAATGAAAAATTCCATTTTCTGGAGTGGAAATCGAACCCACAACCCGTCGCGCTTCACTCAGTAAAAAGTTATGCGGTAACACACATAAAAAAGCACAATGGAATCGAGAACCTCCTTTATTTCAAGTCAGTTAAAAATACATAAAGCAGCGATACAATAATTATAGCTCATTAAAAATAACGATTTCTTACAAAACCACAAGAGCCCTCCCAAAGAACGTAAGAGCACCCTTACAAATCACAAATTATTTCGACTCGCTTTACCTACTGTTATAATGATAATTTACTGGAAAAAAATTATGTTTCATGCAAATTTTTATGGGAAATTAGTGGTGTAAGTCATGTTCGGTTGGTGGATGGGTGTGCGGTTTTTGAATTGTTTTATGCTATTTTTGAAAGTGATTTTGCTAGTTAGTGGAATGTCGTGGGATCGATATCCGTTTAGGTAGATAGGTGAATAAGTTAATATATAAATATTTATACTTTAGGGTAAAGGAAATGTTGAAAGAGAACGGAGTGTCTTAACACTAGGTTCTCAGGTTCCCTCTGCTTAACCTGCTATATGCGGGACTGTGAAGCTATTAAAAAAATAAGTATCTAGTTTTTTTTATAGTTTTACGCTATGTTCCGCACATAGCAAGGTAATCTGAGAATCTAAAGCCAAGACACTCCGTTCTATTAATAATTCCGTTCTCCACTTTCCGCCGAATTGACGCATTGCATGCTGATTGGCGGAACTCAACGAAGCGCTTTGCCTTGTTACCAAACCCAGGAAATGAAAACACCAAATATTATTTAACATTTTCATTACCTGGAGTGGGAATCGAACTCTCAACCTGTCGCGTTTAGTTTTCAGGCGCACACTTGCCTCTGTGCTGAATTAAATTAATATTCCCATACATATAAGTACACATAATCGATAAGTAATTTTTCAGCATCAAGCCTCCCTCCAATATATTAAAGCTTTCATAATTTTTACACAAAAGTTAATCTGACGGGATGTCATTATAAATTACTTATAATCTTATACAGATTCATGATATTAACTAAATTGTAGCTTCACGCTTTATGTATAACAGGGTAGTTAGAGAACCTAGTGACTAGACACTCCGTTCTCTATTTTCGGCCCGTAATTGAAACATTGTGTGTTGAGTGTCTGAACTCAACGTTCTACTATGTATTTGCCAGAGTTGGAAAATGAAAATTATTCAAATATATTCCTTATTTATCACAACTTAGCTAAAAAATAATTACATTTATTTTTTAGCTAACTTGTGTATAAGCAAATTGGTTGTAGGTTCGATTCCCACTTGAGTAAATTTACCACTCGAGTGACTTACCCAGCTTATACGAAAAAAAAATATAATTATTCAAACTTAAAATTTATCAAACGCTATGCCACTGCGCTATTGATAGCTATATGTAAAGTCTATGAGTAGTCTATTATTATGTTTATAACGTAGATTATTGAATTGATCTAAAAGACGCCTGTCGTGGCGCAGAGGCTCAAGCGTGTGACTGTAAACACGACAGGTTGTGGGTTAGATTCCCACTCCAGGAAATGTTAGTATTTTCATTTTCCTGGGTTTGGTAACAAGGCAAAGCGCGGCGTTGAGTTCCGCCACTCAGCACGCAATGCCTCCATTCGGCGGAAAGTGGGGAACGGAATTGTTGTAAGAGAACCCCGCTATATGCGGGATACAGCGTGAAGATAAAAAAAAAAAATAAAACAAAAAAATATTTAATTTATCATCTACCTCCTTTTTGTAAAATATTCGACTGACAAGTGACGTTATCTACGGCGAGGTTAGCAAGGAAAGACTCACTTTCGTATCGACCGTTGTACTGTTCTGAACAATAAAGTGCCAATATTAAAAAAAAGGGTTTCTCTTTTCAATCAAACAATCTAACACTATGATGGCCTCAAAAAAACATTGCCACAACCAAGAATCGAACTGACATACTTCAACTCATACATACAACAAAACAAAAAGCCCCATTTCATTAATAAATGATAACCAAAAGTTCATTTCTCGTTTACCCATCCAATTATCGACCTCAACGAACGTCACTTAACGTGCGATGTGTCGCCGCAGACAGGGCTAATTACAGCGCCCAGTGTTCATAAAACCGTGTCAGTCATACAGTCAGGCGTGTCAGTGTCAGTGTCAGTGTCAGCGTTAATGTCAGTCACGACCTTTTTGGATATAGCCACTGGATATGTCAGATTCGGTTGATTTATTTTGTTTTCGGTTTTATGTTAATATGTATGATTTTTCATTGGAAAATATTTTTTTCATAGCGTAACGTGTTTTTTACACAGCAGGTTAGTTATAGGGAATATAGTGAAAAGACACTCCGTTTTCTATTGTTCGGTTAGGTGGCGAACTCAACACTATGCTTTTTTGTAACAGAGGGGTAAATGAATATAATTTAAATATAATAATTCACCTAAATATTCTGAACCAGCATCAACTAGGTTTACATTCAGACGACGTTCCACTACGCCACGAGTATTTCAAAATAAGTTTTATAATCCATCCATTTAAGAGGACAGTGAATAATGATGATTCATCATTAGAATAATGATGATTAATCATTATTTAACATGTATATTGACTATAATAAATTTAAAAAACAAAATATTCAATTTAAAATAGAAAAATTATAACTCATTCTAAATATATAATATGAAAAAATATTATGTTATTGAGAGATTGACAGACAATGTAAAATCAAAAGTTCTCGACGAAGAAAGCTGAAATTTGACATGTAGGCTCCTTGGGGAGTGTAAGGGAGTAAGAGATGATTTCTCGAAATTTCTACTAAAACGGTAAACACCTTGATGTAAGCATTTATAATTCACGCAAAAAAATATATATATATATATATATATATATTCTTTATTGCACTTAAAAATTATAATATTTAATATAATATTTAATATTTAAATCAAAAACTATAGAAAATACACATACAGTCAGTTCCAGTGTTTCGTATCCACAATATTAAGTGACGCATATAACGAATATCGACATGTAATAACCCGATACGGGATTTTGGTTTGCAGATGGACTGGCATTTTTCTATTAGCCCCAACCCTTTAACACTTTCATGGTGTACAAGCAATTTCAAACATAATATATCTTTCGACACCATCATGACGAAATTGGACTATCTGAGTGTACAGTGATTTTGTATAGACTAGCTGTATCCTGCGGTTTTGTTTGCGCGGACTACAAAACGTAAAATTCAATTTTTCCTGTTTTCGTAGGAATATTGAGCAATTTCAAATTTCAGCTTTCTATGGAAAGCAGAGTAAGGTAAGAAATTTATGGTTATTGTTTATTTTCATTTATCTTGTCTGGTAAGAGGTCTAATAATTAGTATAAATAACTAAATGTTGAAAGAGAATGGAGTGTTTTAACACTAGGACCTCTGGTTCCCTCTGTCTACCCCGCTATATGCGGGATACAGCGTGAAGTTATAAAAAAAATAAAAAAAAAAACTAGTTATAGATTTAAAATAGCCATGAAGTAGAGAATGAAATATCTTTACACTAGACTGAACTCTATTATTTCACCATATAGAATAACTTACATAATTGTAACTATGATACTAGATTGCAACTCTTTTCATTAAATTATTCTTTTTTAATGCCTCAATTCGGCGAAAAAGTGAGGAACAGAATTGTTGAAAGAGAATGGAGTGTCTTAACACTAGGTGCTCTGATTCCCTCTGCCTACCCTGGTATATGCGGGATATAGCGTGAAGTTAAAAAAAAACTTCTTTTTAATAATCAAAAATCTAATATTTATACACTACGTCTATATACTTTCCGTCTAAAATAGCCTTCCATATAAACAATTAATTTGCCTATAAACTGGAGAACGGAGTGTTTGACACTAGATTCTCT
Organism: Philaethria dido; assembly: GCA_033558755.1. Taxonomy (NCBI): domain Eukaryota; kingdom Metazoa; phylum Arthropoda; class Insecta; order Lepidoptera; family Nymphalidae; genus Philaethria; species Philaethria dido. The sequence goes on from JAKGSA010000872.1 coordinate 192,532, forward strand.
CTGCCTATCCTATAACGCAAAAACCGTGAAGTCATAATAAAATCAATGGAAAGAATAAAGCTCAAATTGTCGCAAATCCACATAAAATATATTTCCAAGAGTAAAAGCTTATAAGATAATGTTTATATATTAAAAAGCTCTTCAAACCGGAAATAGGTTTTTATTGCATATTCAAATATTTACGAGTTATTTCCTTTCTGAGTGTAGCATCGATTTTGTAATACGATAGTGAATTTTATATTTGCTATCACACATGCTTGTGTTTTTGATGGGATTCTGTTTTTGTATGAGATTTACTAGTGACTGACTGCTAGTGTCCCCGTTGACGCGTTAACAACGCGTTGTCTTTAGTATTGTGTATGTTTTTTTTTTTAACTTCATGCTGTATCCCGCATATAGCGGGGTAGACAGAGGGAACTCTGGTTCCCTAGTTCTGGTTTTAACCTAGTGTTAAGACACTCCATTCTCATTGTATATGTCACTTCATATAAACATGAATGGTATGGTTGGTATGGTATGGTAGTGTGTGTGACATTTATTTTAATAATTAAATATAGTTTTTATGAATTATTTAAAAAAAATAGTATTCTGCACTTCTTCTCTGTATAAATTATAAGTGTGCCAAGTTTTATGCTCGTCCGTCCGCGCAATTTCAATTTCGTAAAAACGGATCCAAAGTTTTTGCTTCACGTATTTATATATAGATAAGTTCCCTCGAATAGGATAGGAATCGAACCCGCAACGCCGCTTTATACCAAACGCTGTCACAATTCGCTAAAATAATTATTAATTAAAAATATATAAAATCCTTTGAAATATAATTTGTCTTCAACAGAACACTGCAATTGTTTACTAATTGAAATCGAAAACTTGCTTTTAATTAATTGCCGTCAGATATCGTCAATTAACGATGTTCCTAATTACAGAGTGCATTGACGTGCTTTTAAGCCTTAATTTAAAGCTTTATTCCGTGTAGAGTCGGAGAGAACAGAGAGTTAAGACACTCCAGTATTCGCCTTACGTTCAAATTGATTGTTTGTGTGAGGACATGCATGAAGAGGTTAATGACGGTGGACAAGACGAAAGAGGTATACAGGGACTGTATCGTTTGGCGCTCTATTCTCTCTGACTACACCGCTAGGGATAAAGCGTGAAGTTAAGTAGGTAGATATGGAAGGCGTAGGCAGAAAGTAGGAAATATTATCATTTAGTTTCACGCTGTATCTCGTGAATGGCATGGTAGGCAATAATGATATGACAATTTAGTGTTAAGACACTCCGTTCTCTTAAGATTTCCGTTTCTCACTTTCCGGCGAATTGAGGCATTGGCAAGTAGGAAAGTGTTTAAGCATTAGTTTGCTGAAGTGGAAAAGAGAATACTAAGAAATTTGATTTTGAAACCTTCAACCGGTCTCAACATTACCCTTTTACACAAAATTTTCGGGTTTATATTTCGTTCTCTTTACGTATCTCCCACATACAATAAAACAGCACAGAAAACCTAATGTATTCTATATATTCTAATTCCCCGGTTTTTACCTAAAATCAAGGAATTGCGTGTTGAGCGGCTGAACTTAACGTCGTACATTGTTTCAGACCAGATCAGATCGAAATTATGGAATTAATATAAATAAATAATTACCCCGAATAGGAATCAAATCTAGAACGTTTATAATTACACACCCTCCCACTGAGCCATTAAGGCGCCTCTGGCGTCATATTTCCAGCCACACAATAGAAACTTTTCCCTTACGACCAGGTAATCTGTTATTGGTCCACTTTTATTCGATTTTTCTAACCGTCTAACGTTTCGGAACGCTCGTAATCGCTATCAAATTGAATGGAATCATTGCTGATATTAATTCTAGACGATCGTTTCAGCAGTTTTTAATTGTTATGTTTTTGCTATATATTTTGGTGGAACAAATTTTTGGAGTTTATGGATGCGATGGGTTGGATATAGTGTTATGTCACTTTAAACTACATTTTTAGCATATTTTCAAATGATTTAAAGGAAAAGGAAGTTATCAATTCGATTGTACTTTTTATGTATGTATTACCGCATAAATTTTAACTAACCAATTCTGATTATTCTTTTTTATGTGATAGTGCTTCCGATATGGTCTCATTTAATTTTAATTAAGATCTGTCCATCTGTTTTTAAGATATTCGCAATGTTTTTAATCAATAATACACTTTATTTGATGTAAATTTTCCTTTTTTGTTAAAATCTTTTTTATGTAATAGACGACGAACAGAATGCTTTTTTTAAATATTATAAATATAAATATTACTTACAGTAGAATTTAAAGTTTAAACGGAGTGTCTCAACACTACGTTCTCTCTGCCTACTTTGAATTGAAATTATATAGAAAAAAAAGTTACAAAACAAATTGAACCTAATACTACCTACAAACAATACTAATCCACATCAATATTAACACGTAGCACTTCATAAAACACCGTTCACGTAGCTTTGTGACTTAAATTTCCAAACTAAAAGTTTTAACCATTATCAGCTTAAAAGCTTGAAATTGTTCGTTTACAAAATAGACTTGAGCTAAAAATGTAGAACGAACTTTGTTTTCTAATTACTAGAGTACGAATGAAATGAGATTACAGAATAATTAACTAATTGTACTTCCTATTTTTTTTTATGTTTTAATATAATTTTGAAACGCCTGTCGTGGCGCAGAGGCATAGGTTGTGGGTTTGATTTACACTCCAGGAAATGGATGTTTTTATTTCCTGGTTTTGGTAACAAGGCAAAGCGCAGCGTTGATTTCCGCCACTCAGCACGCAATGCCTCAATTCGGCGGAAAGTGGGGAACGGAGTGTCTCAACACTAGGTTCCCTCTGCCTACCCTACTTATGCGGGATACAGCGTGAAGCTATGTATGTATGTATGTATCATCCATGGAACTCAATGCCATGCCTTATCAGAGAGGGAGAATGAAAATCATTTAAATATAACCATTCTTTCGAGTGGGAATCGAACTCACAACCGCATCGTAAAGCCAGATGTTTATGTACCAATGCCGCCACTGTAGCCTCATTAATTCTTGTTCTTTGAATTTTACAGAGAAAATTAACATTTGACATTTGAACGTATGTTAAATTTTAAGCTATTTTCAGCTTTATAAGTAATTTCAAAGGAGATTTAACCTGGACTGACTGAAAATCAATGATACGTCACGAGCACTCCATCGGCGTGCAGATGATAAAAACATATTTCTGTGAACGCGTCTGACGCAATTGTCGGTGAGAGCTGCGTTTTAATTGACTCGCAGAGTTTTTTGTTAGTGTGTTTTCGATAGTTGGAAATATTATTTTAAAAAAAAAGATTTTTTTTTTTAATGTAAGGTATTTCCTTGATATTTAGCTTAATTCATTTTATGGTTGGGATGTTTTCACTCATTTTTTTAACTTCACCTTCATTTTCTTTAGCTGCACGTTGTATCCCGCATATGGCAGGGTAGGCAGAGGGAACCTGATAACCCAGTGCTAAGAAAGTCTATTCCCGCTTTTCACCGAATTGAGGCATAGCGTGCTGGAGTGGTGGAACTTCAATACCGCGCTTTCTTGCCTTGTTACCAAACCCATGAAATAAAAAGGTTCCATTTTCCTGGAGTGGGAATCGATCCCACAATCTGTCACGTTTACCTGCACGATTACACCTCTGCGCCACAACAGGTTTTTAACATCATTGGTTTATATATTGGCCACTCGTCAAATCTTAAATAAATTTGAATGGGACAACATCACGAGCCCCAGCTATTATATAACAGAATAATAATGAGAATGAAGGGTCGGCAACGCGTAAGTGATGCCCTGAAGCTGCAAGCGTCCATAGGCCACGGTAAATCCACTTACCATCAGGTGGGCCGTGTGTCTTGTTGCCACCGTCGGTATATAAAAAAAAAAAAAAAAAATCATAATCGGTAAAACACATAAAAATACAGTCGAATTGCAATTTCCTTTTTTAAAGTAGGTTAAAGAAATTATAAAACTATAAGAATACATACCCTTATCTCCTTTCATCTCCTGGTTGCCTCTATACCATACTATTTTGGCAGGTGGTTTCGCGTTCTTCACTTGACATTCGAGTACCACGTCCTCACCTTCCTTGACTTCTAGCTTCTGATTGTGTGGATGGTTGACTATTTCTACGGCGTTTGGTGGCGCTGAAAGAGAAAGAAAATTTTAATACTCTAAAAAGTGAAATTATTACGAATAACTCTAGAACTACTTGTCAGATCTTATTCTTACATTTAAATGAAATGGCATCAAAAGCTATCATATAAAAAAAGAATTATTAACATTGGTTCAACCAATAAAAAGTTGAAACTAAACGACTAAAAATAAAAAAAAATCTCGTATAACAGGTAGTCAGAGAGAAAGTAGTGTTAAGACACTTCGTTTGCCACTTTCCGCTTGAATTCGAGACGTAAAAAGTTATGTGGTAACATATGACAAAACATACAGTCAATTTTTTTTTTTATTGATAGAGGATGGCAAACGCACAGAAGGGACCACCTGATGGTAAGTGGTTACCTTCACCCATAGACATCTATAACACCAGAGGTGTTGTCAATGCGTTGCCAACCTAATGATCAGATGGGAGCGGGAGGAAATAATGTAGTGGCCACGGCAATCTACCATCGGAACTACCACATTCTGGGGAATTAAAAAAAAGGCGGTTCGACTTTGACATAATAGTGGCCGCGAGCCAGTCGGAGGACGAACCTTCCACCACCAAACTACTGGGATACTTCCGGGACGCCTGTCCCCTCACAGGGAGAGATCGAGGGAGGAAAAATCGAGAACTTACTATTTCCAAGTTAGTAAAAAAAAATATTTAATAAATGTTCATTTCGTATTTAAAAGGCAAATCAGTTCGGCTACGCGCGTCACTGAGTTTCAATGAACACGTCGAATTTTAAATACTATTTATACAATTATTTGAACTGTTATCAATATGTTGTATGCGAAACAACTGGCAAAACAGAAAAAATTTTTTTAGAAACGTAGTACAAAGAACCTAGTGTCACGATTCTCTGTTTTGCACCTTCCGCCCTGATTTCATACATTGTGTGTTGATTTACGGAACTCAACGCCGTGCTTTGCCTTACCAGAGAGAAGTTTAAATCATCATTACGTCGAATTTAAACGAAATTTAAATTATTTGATAAACTGAATGTTTTTGATAAATTATATTTTTGGTTACGCGATTAAGATGTTGTGCAAATATTATAGACTGAAAATTCAGAAATAAATTACTAGCTACGAGAGGAAATTAAAGGGAAAAGATATGATTTTAGTCTCTATAATCCACGCAAACGATGTCACGGGATACAGCTAGTTTTTCCATAAAACTAACATTGAATGTCTACGCACAGGAATCAAACGATACATCAACAAATGCAATATTACTATTGTAATGAAAAAACATCGCTTATTGGATACGAGCTCACCGCAACCTATTTCTCAAAGTTCCGTTTACATTGTGTCGTGACGAATTGGGAACGATTTGTTTTATTAAATTACATTTGTATCATTTGTATACTATTTCTATTTGTTATGTATAGTATGGGTGTTTGTTTTGATGTTAAAATATTTAAAGGAAGCCTTAATGTAATTGGCAATATAAGTGAAGTACTTCCGGTTGCAATCGTAACACTTTAATAGACGATATGATTTCATGTTAAGTTCCGGTGGCGATAGTGCTGTGTTATGAAAGAATATTGACTTCCGGAGCTTTAGTTTTCTTAGGAATCAGTGGTGACAAAGCGGTGGTTGGTTTCCAGCGTTGGTTCTCTATATAACACTGCTCTAGGGTGCTCTGGGGTGCTCTGGGGTGCTCTGAGGTGTATAGTGTAATATCGTGAACTGTTTTTGTTATTATGTAGTGTATTATATTATTATAGTATTTAAATGTGCGGTTTAGTGATTCGGCGATTATTAAGCTATCGCGTAATTGTAATAAGTTTAGTGATATACATCCTTTCAATCTAATCTCGATATCCTTGCTCGTATGTAATATTTTAGATGTATGAAACTAAAAGATAAAAAAATGTTTCAAAGTATGTGTTTTTTAATAATAAAACCCGCTATTGAGATTCACCACTTAACGTTCAACGACCAAATGGAGACATTTGAAAGGAAATCGGAAAATCCTTCCCTGCTTTCGAAAGTAAAGCAGAAAACGAGGTATCTTGACACTAGGTTTCCTGCTATGCGATATAAAAAGTGAAGAGAAGTTTATTTTATGTATGTATGTGTATGTATGATATTTATTTATGTAATATTTATATTATATATACATATATATCATTTTAAGTTTGATTTTACGCATCTATATATTTATTTCCTATATAAAGAAGGTTGGTTGGTAGAGAATGCTAATTAGCGATAAGCGCCTTTTGTACATATATTTTAATTGTGTGTAATAAAGAATTCATAAATAAATAAATAAATAAAGCTATATATGTATATTAAAAATAAAATTATTTGACTTTGACTTTGATATAAAAAAATCCTCTGCATATCACAACGTGATATTGTAAACGGTACACGCGAAGGTGATATCAATATCACAGAAGCTAGATGTCCTAGTTTAGATTCTAGGGTTATTGCACACATGTTTTATTAAGCGGAAACAGAAGATATGAACTTTTATAAGGAACATCGTGTATTTCCCTTTCAATGCTAAAAATGTACGGACTAAATCATATTTCAGGTAAATACTGTGTATAGAAACATTTTCACGCTTTAAACCGTATGTATTTAAGTTTTTGCATATTTTTTTAAAAAATATGATTTGTATGATTATTTTTTTTAAATAAATACACACATACACACATAGCTTCACACTGTATCCCGCATATAGCAGGGTAGGCAGAGGGAACTTTTCATTTTCTGGGTTTGGTAACAAGGCAAAGCGCGGCGTTGAGTTTCGCCACTCAGCACGCAATACCTCGATTCGGTGGAAAATGGGGAACGGAGTGTCTTAACACTAGGTTCGGGATACAGCGTGAAGTTGAAGCGTGAAGTGACATCGGAGCGTGTTAAATAATAGCACTTAATGCCACGCTTTGTCTTGTCATACGAGAAAATGATAATTCCTAAAGTGGAAATTGCACCCACAACCAACCGAGTTCAGAATCAGATACTGTACCACTGCGCCACGATGATCTTTTAAGATAACTGGCAAGTAATTAAGAAAGTTTACACAACATTAATGCTGACCGAATATCTTGTGTTAGAACTGAAATTTCATATTATCATAGTTTCAAGAGAGAAGTTAAGAAGATAATTATTATTGGAATGAAGAATATGAAGAAGATGATTATTAGTTAAAATAATTAATATATTAATATAAAAAGGTAACCGATTTTTAATAACATGAACCGAAAATTAAAACTATTACATACGTACATAGCTACACGCTGTATTCTGCATATAGCAGGGTTGGTAGAGTTAAGACACTCACGAGGGAACCTACAGAGGGAACCTAGTGTTAAGACACTCCGTTTCCCACTTTCTGCCGAATTGAGACAATGCGTGCTGAGTGGCGGAACTCAATACCGCGCTTTGCCTTACTACTAAGCCCAGGAAATGAAAAATTCCATTTCCTAGAGTGGAGAATCGAACCCACAACCTGTCGTGTTTACAGTCGCACGCTTGTGCCTCTGGGCCACGACAGGCGTTTCTTCTTATAATTATATTTCAAATCCTATCGTATACAGTCCAACTATACCCCAATTCACAAACATAATCTAAAAGCTAGAATGATTTAGGTAGCAGGATATTACAGACAGTTCTGCTTACTGCCGTACAAAGGTGGGAACTTTGCTTTGTGCTGACAGTTCTACATTATTACATTTTTGGTACTATTTTCTATTATTGTCATCATTTCTTTATTTTGACCTCATTATAAAAATATTTTTTAAAATGTACAGTTGAAATTTGATGCCTTTAAAATATTATTGTCATCGAGGCGTAATATGACAACGTTTCATAATAAAAGGTGTGTAGCGGACGACGGAAAGGAAAATAATAATAGTTAAGTTTATTGTTCTTAGAATTGTATAGACTATTGTTCTTAGAATTGTATAGACTAATGTTCTTAGAATTATATAGACTATTGTTCTTAGAATTGTATAGACTAATGTTCTTAGAATTATATAGACTATTGTTCTTAGAATTGTATAGACTATTGTACTTAGAATTGTATAGAGTAATAAAAATTAAGAAAGTGTATTGTCACCTCCCTGCGTACAATGCTTGTTTACGAACGCGAGCGAGTTCAGGCTCTCGCTCAGGCATAGGCTATCGCGTGTACGTAGGGAGGAATAAAAAGAGGCACATTTGCCGGTAGCGACACATTCGTTCGGGATACGTGACACAGTGAAGACCTCTGAAGAAATTGAAACAATTAAAGAAATACAGTCCATTGAAGATATTGGGAAGTGGAGTTTCATTCCGTGAGAAATCACAAAGACCTCCACAAGGTGTATGAAAATATTTAAAAGATTTTCATACACCGCTCTGATAAGATGCGCGGCGCTAAGTTACGCAATTCAATAAAAAAACGGAGTGTCTTAATATTGACTGACCGCTAAGCAATGGCAAGTATTCATGGCTTGTTTTGAGTTTCTTAAATGTGTGACTAACACTTTAACTTTAACTATCATAAACATATATAACCATTTCCGCCAGTAGGAATCGAATCCAAAACAAATCGATTACAATCAGATCATCCCACTGCACTATGATGGCCTCTATATTTATTAGCTTCACGCTGTATCCCGCATACAGCAGGGTAGGCAGAGAAAATCTGAGAACCTAATGTTAAGACACTCCGCCCCACGCTTTCCGCCGAATTGAGGCATTGCGTGCTGAGGGGCGGAACTCAACGCCGCGCTTTACCTAGTTACCAAATACTACACTTATACATTTCTTGGAGTGGAAATCGAATGCACAACCTGTCGCGTTTACAGTCGCACACTTGCGCTTCTGCACCACGACAGACGTAGATTAATAATATATTACTAAAATAATATATATAACTTCCAAATGACCGAAAATACCAATATAATATTTCTTTACACCGTCAAAGCGTTATAATAATAAATTACGTTAACCCTGAATGTCTAACACGAGACTATTTGTCATCCCTTTCCTGTGACAAGGAAATTTAATAGGATTTTTTTAAGCTTCACGCTGTATCCTACACATAGCAGGGTAGGCAGAGGGAACCTGAGAACCTAGTGTTAAGACTCTCCGTTCTCTTTAACATTTCCGTTTCCCTCTTTTCGCCGAATCGGGGCATTGCGTGTTGATTGGCGTAACTCAACGCCGCGCTTTATCTTATTACGAGCGAGGAAATATAAATACTAAATAATCTTTTACATTTTCATTTCCTCGAGAGGGCATCGAATCCACAACCTGTCGCGTTTACAGTCGCATGTGCCTCTGTGACACGACAGACCATAACGTGGTTAGTGCCTGCTTTATAAAAAAAAAACCATACATATATCAGATTATAGCATCCCGCTTCATACCCTTTCTATATTAATTGAGCGGTCGCCAAATAGCTTGCGTAACAAATGTACTGTGGATAAACTAACCGCAATTTGTTTTTAATATAGATACTAGGGGTAAGTGCGGGTTCGATGTGTAGCTCTGATATATATAATACGAGATTAAATGAAACTATAATAAAATATATATATATATATATATATATATATATATATATATATATATATATATAAAGACAACGCCTGTCGCATACACATATAACCGTGCGACTGTAAACGCGACAGGTTCTGGGTTCGATTCCTATTCCAGGAAAGGGAATTTTTCATTTCCTAGGTTTGGTAACAAGGCAACGTGCGGCGTTGAGTTCCGCCAATCAGCACGCAATGCCTCAATTCAGCGGAAAGTAGGGAACGGAGTGCCTTAACACTAGGGTCCTTTTGCCTACCCTGCTATATGTCTCATTAATATCATTTTTTTTCAGCTTTATACTTTTTTCCTCGCATATGTAGGCTGAGGGGATCTAGTATTAAAACACTTTGTTTTCCACTTTCAATCTAAATTTGAGACAGGCGGCGT